>CAUYLG010039934.1:0-56691 GCA_963573385.1 Cacajao melanocephalus
TATGAACTTTGGTAACAAATTTCATCTGTCTTATCGTTGAAGATGTAAGAGTTTTTCTCAGAAAGGCTGGGAATAAAAATGGTTGGGGCTGGGCATGGTGGCTCATGCCTGTAATCCCAGCACTTTGGGAGGCCGAGGCAGGTGGATCATCTGAGGTCAGGAGTTTGAGACCAGCCTGGTCAACATGGTGAAACCCTATTTCTACTAAAAATACAAAAATAAGCTGATTACAGGTGTGTGGTGGTGCACACCTGTAATCCCAGCTATTTGGGAGGCTGAGGCATGGGAATTGTTTGAACCCGGGAGGTAAAGGTTGCAGTAAGCTGAGATCATGCCACTGTACTCCAGCCTGGGTGACAAGGTGAGACTGTCTCAAAAAAAAAAAAAAAAAAAAGAACTGCTGAATGGTGAACATGTTGCTCACCACTATCTTTCCAAACAACTAGAAGTACAATGAATATATACAAATCTCTACAAAGCGTGAATTATCGGTAAAAGCAAAGGAAGAAACAGTAACATAATAGACATGTTGCACTGCTAATAGATAATAAATAAGACTACTATGATGATGACACTTCATGAGGCTTTTTGCATGAATTACTTTCATTTACTTGTCAAAAAAAAAGCCTATGGAATAGATAGTGATATTAGGTCTATTTTGTAGAGGAAGTTTTGTCTCCAACTCAAATACAGCATTCTCCTTAGTTAAAAAAAAGACAACATTTTTTAAGCCATATGATATATATCATTATATTCTCTGTGATTAAATAATAAAAGAACAATCTTAAAGACACATATTAGGCTACCTAAAATCACTGATTCTAAAATTAAGCCAGTAAATAACTATTCTGAGAACAATTACATAAGAGGAAGAATCCGAAATGTACCTAAAATTCAAGCAGGGATACTTCTCTGGATTAAATATTTTCTAACTATAAAAGGAATATATGTTTATTTAAAATTTTTAGAAGTGGGCCAGGTGCAGGGGCTCACACCTGTAATCCCAGCACTTTGGTAGGACAAGGTAGGTGGATCACCTGATGTCAGAAGTTCAAGACAAGCCTGGCCAACGTAGTGAAACCCCATCTCTACTAAAAATACAAAAATTAGCTAGGCATGGTGGTGGACACCTGTAATCCCAGCAACTCAGGTGGCTGAGGCAGGAGAATCACTTGAACTCGGAGGGCAGAGGTTGCAGTGAGCTGAGATCACTCCACTGCACTCCATTCTGGGCAACAGAGCAAGACTTCTCAAAAAAAAAATTTTTTTTAGAAGTGTACAACAGAATAAAGAAAATATCACTCATAAAAATAAATCCCATCTATCCAGAATAACCACTGTTACCATTTTGGTACATATACTCTTTTAATCATATGAATATATTCCTCCTTTTTAGATTCCAATAACATTGGATATATAAGCTTTGCAGTCTCATTTTTTTACTTAAATTGTTTTAACATTTTCCCTTGACAATAAGTATTGTTCAAGATTATTCTTAAGGCTCCCCTACATGCAATCACGTGATAATGGTATAAATATATTTCAGTAATCCCTTATGATTGGACTTTAGATTATTTCTGCTATTTGCAGTAATCATTCTTGTGCATAAACCTGTGGTCATGCCAAGTATTTCTCCTTAGGAAAAATTCCTAGCAGTGAAATTGTTAGGTGAACAGATAGCTTTTTGGCCTTGGTATGTGTGTCTTTATAACTGGCCTCATTGCTGGTTAATACAAATGAGTGTATTGCAGTGTGATAATACTAATGTAGGAGTTTGTTGTTTTCTAGTTTTACTCTCATAACTATTAATCATTTAAGTACTGGGCTAGAGAATTAGAAGGAGATATGAATAGTCTGCAGTCACTCTGCTGAATTGTCCTCTGATCTTGCAGTCTTCCTGCTTTTTCCCACAGAACCAGGCCCTGCCTGTTTTCTGGAACACTGAATACTGGTGCTTTCATTCATTTGTTAGCCAAAAAGAAATCTCTTCCTTTTCCAAGATCTTGCTCTTTCGCAAGCATTGGGTCTCTGATGATATACATCTCTCCTTTCACATCACTGACCTCTTTCTCAGTTGACAAAGGCAGGATTGAGGATGAACCGATTGCTGGATTACTAGGTGGTCAAGCAACATCCCCATGCATGGACGTTTAAGCCTAGAATCCTAGCTGTGCATCTATTTCTAAGTCCCAGGGATGTCAGACAGTTTGTATGACCAGAGAATGATCACGACCTCTAGGGAGCAGTATTGCCTAATGCCATGAGCTAGCCTGACAGAGCTGCCCCTGCTTACTATCCTATAGAAAAGTGGTGTCAATAGAACACCCATATTTTGATGTCTATTTCTTCACATCTTTGCCAACACTGTTATTTTTTTCCTTTTCTTCTCTTTTCTAAATCAATTTGAGAGACAGCAATGATCTCTTATGTTGTTTCAATTTGTATTTTTTGTTATTAATAGAAATAAGATTGTAATTTTAAAAATTTTAATTGTACAAACAACCCAAGCCCTTTGGAAAACAGGATTACACCACTCTAAAATGCACAAAGAAATGAAACTCTGCCAAAATTTTACCTCCAGAGGAAACCATTTTTGGTCAGATTTTTTTGTCAAATTTTCTTCAGTGCAATGTATCTGTACAGAGGTAAATATTTTTATACCTAAATCTACCTCAGCTATTATTAATAGCTACAGAAACTTTTTACACAATGAATACCATAATTTATTCAATCAGTTCTGTATTGATGAACTTAAGCTTGTTCCTAATTTTTCACATGACTAACAGTGCTACAATGAATATCATTTTACATAAACCTCCGTGCACTTTTGCAAGCTATTCTGTAAGATAAATTTCTAGAAGCGCTATTATTAGGTAAAAGGGTTTTCACACTAAGTTTTAATACAATGAAATTCCATGAGGCCAGAGATTTTTGTCAATCATGTTTCGTGCTTTAACCCCAGTGACTAGAATAGTATAATACTTGGCACATTGCAGACACAGAATATTTTTGAGTGAATGAATGAACCTAATCCTCCAGAAATTTTGCACCAATTTAGCCTCCTATCAACAGTGTATGAAAAAGTACTGGTTCATTTCAAACTTGTCATACTCATGGTTATCACATCTGATTGCCACTAGTCTAAAGAGCAAAGAAGAGGGTATCTCATTTTTCTTCACATCCACTTACGAAGTTTAGCTTTTATATATTTTCTACTATTAGTATATCCTAACAATCATTAGCTATTATATACCTAGCTTTTATATATCTAGGATATACTAATGGTAGAAAGTATATAAAGCCAACTGTTAGGAGATATATATATATATATATATATATATCATTAGGATAAATATCTAAAAGATAATTGTTAAATATATAAAAGATAATCATAAAAGATTACCTATTAAAATCAGGTACAACACTACCAGTGAAATTTGCACAAAATGATGATATGATCTGGCTTGGGGGAGTCTTTAGTACCTCACCCACTGAGTGTATAAAAGTGTTGGAGGGATTTAGTAGAGAATTTTTGGCAAGTTTGTGTTCTGTGCTTCTCCTCTACAAGTGAAATAGAATTAGGAGGTTTTGTTGTTGTTTTTTTTTTTGCTTGATCTCAAAACAAAGCAGAGGTCTTTGGAGAAACCATTTAGAGAGTAATGTATGTCTAAATTCAAAGGTGGGGAAGAAACTTTCCCTCTCAAGAGAACTACTGGTGTGAAGTCATCTACAACATGAGTAGAAGTGGAAGAGACTGTAAGGAACCCCAAAAGTACTTTAAGAGGAAAAAGGTAGCTCAAAACAAGATCAAGATCCAGAGTGCTCAATGTCAGCTCTTGAAAGCATCAGTCAAGTAAGAACTTTCTTGCTCCAGTCTTCCCGTCTCTCACTTGCTACTGCCAAGACTGCCTAAGGCCAGGAGAAGGATTTGCTCAGAGAAGAGAGGAGAGAGATGGGAATAGAACAAAGATGAGAATAGAACAAAGCCAGCATAGAGGTGGGCATGTGACTGCTCTCTACGACTTCTTAAATCTCAAAGAGGAATTCTCAACTCCAGAAAAATCAAATTTGAGTAAAAATGTTGTGGGCAAACATGGGCCATTGGCAGATTTTATAACTAGACTGATGTGGTATAAACAGAAGCAGCACGTATGAATGCAGAGTGACAGATGTCTCATCAGGCATCTAGATGACAAGAGGATGTTTCCTCAGCCCCCAAATAGAGTTTCTGTCAATGCTGACAATGAAGCAGAGATTTAATTGCCTATACCAAACTCAGTTTGGCAAAGGAATATTTTAACCTTTCCAGTGCTATATATAATCTGCCACCTGGGAACTGTCACAGAAAAGCTACCTTGGTCCAGGTATGAGGTGAGACTCATCATTTCCCTTCCCTTTTTCCTTCCCCCCTACCCTTCCCTCTTTCTCTGAATCACCTGTAACTTGCTGCATCTGTCTAGAAAAGCATCCCTGTACACCCAGCCCCTATCCCCACCTGATTGCTGTTATACAACATTTTAATCTCATATTGCAAAATATGGCAAGAATATCTTAAAATTAAGAGTTCGTTTCTCCACAACCATTTTCTATTTCTCATATGTCTGACACTGTGATATATGTTGGCGATGCCACAAAGTACAAGACATAGTCTCAACTTCCATGAGCATATAGATTAGGTGAAGGAAACCAAAGACATAATTATGAGGTAATAAGAAAAATTACAGTAGTAACATATATACAAATTTCTAAGGTACCCAGACAAAGGAGAAATTTGTTGTTCCTCTGGATTTGGGAAAAGCTATAAATGGAGGGAATCTTGGCTAAAGAAACAATTAAATGTCATTATAACCTCTTGAACCATTCCCTGTCTTCCCAATACACACAAATATCACTGTCCTAAGAAGGGGGAGTGAGTTATCCAGTTGTTGCTGCAAAGGCTGCTGGCTCTGCTAGATGATGTGCTTCCTTTGTGGGAAAATTCAGGATGTTGTGTGATCCCTACTTTTTCCAGATAGGCACTCTACTGATCCCACTACTGTGTCCAAAATGCCACTGTTAGAATCATTTATCTAAAATTACATCAGTATCTTCAGAAAGTTCCTGGTAATTGTGCATTTCTCACCTAATGTTTAAGTGCCCTTGGGGCACTTACGCATGTGTGCTGTGTAACTGACACGCAATTTTGTGGTTGGGTAGCCAACTCGGCACAGCCTAAAATTTAGGAATAGATTCACATATTGTGGTGTCTGGCAGCCTCAGTTCAGATCCTGCTTCTGGCGTTCCATTTACACCACTGTGTCTCAGTTTCTTCATCTCTAAATGAATATGTGAAGACTCCGTGCTTAGCACATAATAAACATTTCATAAGTGAGATTACTATCTTTCTGATCTGGATGAATGAAATGAAAGATCAATGGGAACACTTTCAAAACAAGGAAAAAGTGTAAGGGAAGGGGTAACAGTTTTAAAATGAAAGCAAAAACAGTTCGAGACTGTTGGACAGTATTGTGATCTCTTTTAGAGCCACATTACATATGAAATAATCCAGCTAAGAAGAAATAGGAACAGAGAGACACAAGCTTCCTGATAAAACTATTAAACCTATCTTCAAAACTAAGCTGCAGAGTAAATCTAGCAAATCTATGAACTAGCAATTTCTACTATGCAAATTCTTTGCATCATTATAGATGGAAATATTCTTTCAACCAGACACACACACACACGCTAAACAAACAAAGCATGAACAGACATTATATATTTCAGCATACACTTTTTATCTGTAATTTCATTCTCAGCTAACTTTTATAAGCCCGTAGTCTGATATGCATAATCATTAAGTCCCCCCATTTCATTTTATGAAGACATTTGCACCATTTTTCTTAAGCAAACTCAGTATCATATCTATAATATAGATTATGAAATAAAATGTATTTTTAAATTTAATGGTTTCAAGTAATACCCTATAAATTATACCCTAAAATGCTTATTTTCTTTGAGTCCTACTCAAGCCAAATAAATTTTTATTCTCAAAATATTTTTGTCCCCAAAAAGCTCAACATCATTTCCTCATTCATAAAATGTTGTTACAAATTTGGGCTTCACACAGGGCAAGGACAAAAAGCAACATTGCTAGCACTCTTAGAGCCAAAAATCTTGCTTTTCCTTACAAAATTGCTTACTTTCTTCAGAGATTAATGGGCTATCAGTGGGTTCTGGACAACGACTGAAGCTTTAAAATAAGGAAGGGTGACCCCTAGCGTTGGCCTATAGAAACCAAATTCATGCAAAGCTTCAACAACGTGGGGAAGAATTCAATAACACACATTATTTTAAAAAGTCAAAATACTGAATTTATTTACCTTAATTGCCTTTAGACACATAAATCACTATTATTTAAGATATTATTCAAATGCTTGAAAAGAATCTTTCAAATGACAATAATTCCTCCCACATAAATTCTCCTTCGCTCATGGAAAGTGTACAAATCAAAAAAGAATAACATAAAAGGAAAAGGCACAGGATTTGCTTGAGTGAGCAAACAGAAAACTAGTCAAGGAAAAAAGCAAAGGCTAAACATTAACTCCACATTGTACTGAAGATGGCAATTTATACTTAAGCCACAGCATTAGACTTCTGTGATGTATTTGGTAAGGAAATCTTGAGAGAATCACTTACTCCCTTACTAGTTTTTGTCTCAAAAAATTTACCTTCACAAGCTCAAGGTCATTAGTCCTGCAGAAGAAGGAAAACAGTTCAGCTTAAACACCTGTCACTTGTGACAAAATGAAATGAAATGAGAGGTCAAAAGTGACTTACTGCATCATTTGAACTCATTGTCACTCAACAAGAGGAGATTTTGGCATAAAGTGAACATGCTGGGGCAGGGAAATCTTACATTTGAAGGGAAATTCTTCCTGGAGAAAAAAATATATAGTATGTAGGAAAGCCCTGGCGTTTTTTCCTATTAAGTTTTATTGCCATTATTTATTAAGTCTCTTGACTGGAGCTGGCTTGGCACCAGCACAGATCTAAACAAAAATTAGGCATTTCATGCTCCCTTTTTGAGTCTCAGGTGCCAAAGTAGTGCAAGAAATGCTTAGGCAAAGTTTGTGCTGAGAACAGCTCTGCCACTTCCTTGTACTCATTCGGAAATGAGAAGAAAAAGTACAGAATAATGAGGTTATTAATAAGGATGAGAAGGAATTGGAATATGGTGATGAAATTTCCAATTTAATATGGTAGGTAGAATTTAAAAGAACAATAGAAATTCTATATTAACAATCACTGAAGACTCATCATCTATCATCCATGCAACAGTTCTTAGGATCTGAATTCATTTTCTCACTGTTCTACTGCTTCCATGAAAAAGAGAGCCTTTGCTTGATGAGATGTTTACAGCTGGTACCTCATGCTTTCTAAGTGCCAGCTCTACCAGCAAACATTTTGTGTTAGTCATTTAAACCCTCCAAGCCTTACCAACGTCCCTTTTTAAAAAAGGAGATTTTTAAAATTTATTTTTCACCTATATCCTCTGACTTTATACTGTAGTGCCCCTTCACCTTTATCAAGAAAGACACCCTTTTTTTGTTTCATATGAATGGTTCCTGGTAAATATCTGTTACGTACCTTGTAACTCTAAATTATTTAGATCACACTTGCTAAATTATTTAAAATAATGCTCTGAAGTAATTTTATTTATATTAACAAAAAACAAGGTTTTACTCTCTAAGATTATTTAGCACTAAGACATTTGTTTTACTCCATTATATTTCTGATTTGAACATTTGGAAGAAAGTAAAATACCTCTTTTTAATGTGTATTTTCAATATTTTTATAAAAATAATTCATTCAAACAGGTTCCCTTGAGTTCCTGCTGTCATTGCACTCCTGAAATACAGGACTTTCAATTACAAGCAATATGGCTATCATAAAATTTTAATTTATTTAGCAAGAAGGTAATCTTTAATAGGTGCATACATAATTTCATTTTGTATGACTGATTTACCTGCCTACTGATGCTCATTCTACCAGAGCATTAGCACTCTCTGGGAACTTCCGTTTCTTTTAAAAGCTGCGTCAATTCCTTCCAGTGACTAATTTCATCAGACATTGAAATGACCTCTTAGCAATTCAGCTTTCAAAGTACATGGAAATCTCAATTATGTAGACATTATGCTTTCCTTTACATGTAACTCTTACAAGTAAGCATAGAAGGCCCCCGAGAAATGTTGGGAAGGCAACCTCTCTTTACCGAATAATACCACAAGACAACACCCTACTAAAACACACACTCTTCCAATGCAAATGCATATTAGTAAATACTGTGCTTTGGGGATGTGATATGTAAGAAAGCATGAGGAGTGAGAGTATAAACAGAAGACATCTTATTGGATAATACATTGTATTAAAGATTTGGTGAAATAATGATTCATTTTATCTCATAGTTGAAATCACAATTTTATATTAAAATAAACATATTATGAAGTATAATTCAGCAATACTTGAATTAGACAAAACATGGGGATTCAAAGATATTAGTGTTTAGTATGTATTTTAAATAGAGACTTCTAGTATTTGTTGGAGTGCTTTAGCTATTTTCCCAAGTCCTTTGGGTTGGTAGAGATTTTTATTCTTCTATTTGGAATAAATCTTTGGAAAACTTCAAGATCAAATTTTCTTTTCAAATTTAAACTCTCCTGGGAGAGGTGACAAATAAAGCTCTTTAAATAAAAGTGTAAGCATATTCATCATATCCATGTGAAAATGAAGAACAGCTGCCTATACAGACTAAATGGGTAGGTAAAAGAGACAGACAAACTGGGGGAGGGGGAGAAGAGAGATGATAGATGATATATAGGTAGATGACTGATGGGTGGGTAAATGGATGGATGGACGAATGAGTAGATAGATGATGATGATAGATAGATGATAGACAGACAGAAAAATAGGAGAAAGAGATTGAGAGAGAGCAAGCACTTTGACGAGGATGAGAACCATATTTAAAGGCTGTATAGGGAAAATAGGTTCAGCCACATGGGGACAAGCTGGGGAAGAATGTGAGTCCAGTGCTTCTGGTTGGGTCAAGAGTGGAAGATGTGCAAAGCAACAAAAGGAAAGATAGGAATGGGGAAACATTCCAAGGACAGGTGGCTGACAGCACAGTTTTGTGACAGTTTACCTTTTTTTTAACATCCATATCCTTGAAACAAAGAGACTTTTGATTAAAAAAATTCAGAATTATATCCTATCCCTTGTTCAATAAGATGAAAACATTTAAGCAAAAACTTAGATAAGTCTGTAATGTAACATAAAACTATAAAGAAACTATGTTGTTTTGTTTAACCAAAATCCCCAAACCATCTGGATTAGGTTAAGAGAACAGGGTAATTTAAAGATAACATTAAATGAGATGAATGTGAGGTCTTATGCTTAAATCTAAATATTCAAAAGCAAAAGAGATAGCGTAGTTGAGCTGAAATTAGAGTGAATCTGGTTTCTAAAGCAGATCCGCCACTAATTCCTAAATAAAGAGGCTATAAGGAAATGCTTTTCCTGAGCCTGACATCTCTCCATCAGTTTATGTCTCTTTGACTATAATTCCAAGCTAAGTGACATGTGGTTTTTCCAATAGCCACTGCCAACCTTATGACCCCTCCCAAGACTTGATTTTTATTTTAATTATGAAAATTTTGTGTTCTTGTTGTTTAAAAAAACTAACATGACAGCACTGTATGTAATAAGTAGTAAAGAGTTTTTAATGTTTCATCAGTTAATATTAGATGTGCATCTTTTGAGACACTTTTCTCTATATGCATAAATATGCCTAAACATATAGATATTAGCAAACTATTAAACATAGTTTTTCAACTTGCTTTCTTCCATTACTAATACACTCACCAATTAATCAATAAATATCTGTCTCACTGCTGAATCAAAGAATATGTACATTATGCAACTAGATATACAATGCCATACTACCCCCGCCCAAATGCAGGAAATATCACTCCCATCAAGCATGACTGACAGTGCCCATTCCTTCACAAACATTGATTAATTCAAATAAAATCGATACTCAAGATTCTATTGAAAATTTTATTTGAATCGCATTCAATACATAGATTAATTTAACATCGAGTTTTCCCATCTAGAATATTCCATATGCCTCTCTTTCTCAGGTCAGTGACTCTTCATATGAGTATGTGACGTGGTATTTTGTTGTGGTTTCTGCCTTTCTGTCCCATTATCACAATAGTTTCTCTAATGCATAAGCATGGTTGTATTCTTGAAGTAAACTTTGATTTTGAAATCATATTTTACAAGTAAGAGTTGTCACGTGTGTGTGTGTATATATGAAAGATTCCTTTCTGGGACAGGTTTAGCTTATCAGTGTTTTGTAGTGTCAATATAGCAATAAGATTTCCATCTTGTCCTGTTTTCAGAAGCAGTTATTAAAAACTTAAGAATTTTCCCTTTCCTAACGGTTCAGAAGAACTTGGTCATAAAATCATCTAATCCGGTATCTTTCTTAGGTGCTGGTTTCTTCTGTAATTGTTATTCTGTTCAGCTTTTCTTCTTTAGATGACTCAAAATCTGTAATATGTATTTTCTTAAAGGCAAATTCAATAATCCAGTTTTTCAGTTATTTTGTCAAACACTTGTTTAACATATCCTAATGTTTTCTCTGCTGCTCATATTTTTAGAGTCCATTTCTTTATTATAATAACAAAACTACTATTTCAGAGCTCTATGTCAGGCACTGCATTAATTCCCGTAATAACCTTTTGAGATAGGTACTACATTTTTTCCATTTTTCAGATAAGGAAATTGAGTGGTAAATTAGTATGCTACTTGTCTGATATCAGAGAGAGAACAAGTGGCCTAACAAGAGTTCGAACTCAGAGTCTGGTTTTTTTGGTTTGTGTTTGTTTTTTTGAGACTGAGTCTCGCTCTGTTGCCCAGACTGGAGTGCAGTGGCGCGATCTCGGCTCACTGCAACCTCTGCCTCCCCCTGTACTAGCAATTCTCCTGTCTCAGCCTGATTAGCTGGGACTGCAGGCGCGTACCACCACACCTGGCAAATTTTTGTATTTTTTGTAGCGAGAGGGTTTCGCTGACCAGGTTGGTCAGGCTGCTTTGGAACTCCTGACCTCATGATCCGCCCACCTCGGCCTCCCAAAGTGCTGGGATTGCAGGCGTGAGCTACCGAGCCCACTCAGCCAAAGCCCATGTTCTTAACTCATACCAACAAAAATCTGGTAATTCTTTAGGATCTTTCAATTGCAAATCTCTTTTACTTTGTGAAAGAAAGAAGTTCTTTTGCAAGACCTATGCAGCACAAGTTTCAGGGTTAGGTCTCTCTCTAGAATGAGTCTCTAGACATTTTCTTATGCATCTACATAAGAATTTTTAGGTTGAGAACTAAAATTTTCATTATAAATAAAAGAAGTTACAAAAGATACTTTCTTTTTATTGTAAATATGTGACTTTAAAAATAAAACTGTCATATCACTTTAAATTGTATGTAGTGGGAGTCTAAATATTGCAATAATTGACACCCACCACAATCCGTTGTTTAAAATCTTTTTTTATAAGTAAAAAATTTACATCATTATTTTCTTCTTATTTATCTTTTACTTGCCCCATAAAACTTTATACTAAGATAATATATATTTTTATGTTTGGGCATCTTCTATGTATATAAACTTAAAGTTTAATTTCCTTTGATTATAAGTTTCTAAGTATTGCATTACTTTTTTCTGGACTAAATTATTTCTATAATTATTAGTTGTATGTAGGTGACTTAAACAACAAATTTGCACACGTTCATGATTTTCAATCATGAAAATGTAAACTTTAATTGAAAATGTATTTCTAATGAAATAGATGGAACTGAAGCTTTACTGATATCTCATTTATTTTTTTCTATTAATTCACGTGTTCATTGATGAATGTTATTGTCGATTGAGATAGAGTTCACAGTCCATATTATCCCTATTTTCATTTTCATAGATGCAAGTGCTGAGAAAGTTTGTTCACATAAAGTAACAATAGGTCTAGAGGGAGTTTTGATATAGCAATGGTATTCAGTTCTTTGAATGCATTATTGGGCATATGACAAAAACTAGTGATATTTCTTCAAAAATTATTTTTAAAGATTAATCAATAGAAATTCTATTAGGCTCTCTTTGAATTTTATTTAATTCAGGGAAAAAGAAATCCCTTGATTTGCAAGAGGATTTGTTACCCAGTCATTAGGCATTCACTTTCTCAGTATCAACATCAATATTTCTATTTGTCCATTGTTTGGCATTCTGGTAAGTTTTACACACTAATATAATGCACCATGGTAATATTCGATAGTATTGAGGGAGGCATACGCCTGTTGTAAAGAAGAAAAATGTTACTATGAAAATGAAAGTGAGAAAAGCATAATTTTTAAAAATTGAACTTCTTATAAACAGATGGATTTTAGGCAAAAGTACATATGAATAATGTAAATATAGATGAGCTTTAAAAAGAAAATCACAAAATAATCTCATAATGTTTTAGGAAAGTTTATGAATTTGTGTTGGACCACATTCAAAGCTGTCCTGGGTCGCAGACGGCCCGTAGGCTGCAGGTTGGATAAGCTTGCTAAAATATCCATGGATGCAAGTAACATTTGGAGTGCTTACTCATATCAGCAAAGGCACATCCCCAGATGACCGCTGCTCTATGCTGTCTCTAACCACACTCTGTTTCTTAACAATTTAAAATGTCAAATGTCCAGGAAAAACTCACCCAAACTGGACCAATCCTTCCTCTATGAATCATGGTTACTTGGATAGGAATTCATATCATAAATGGGGCTACCAAGCATCAATTGCTATATATTAGAAACCAGTCCCAGAAAAGGGAGAATTTTGAGCTGAACCACCCTCACAAGAGTTACCTACAACAGGTATTCATGCATCTTCTCTTTCTTCTTCTTCCAATTTGCCAATTTTAATTGTATTTATATTTAATTCCTGTTTATAGTTTGCACCATCCTTTCTACCAAATTATTTTACCTTACTTTGTTAATCCTTATACTTTTGTTTGGTTGCTCTTCAGTTACTTACTTTCAACATAAAAAATATATATATACCTCCTGTTACGAATGTCCTGCCAACCAAATACCACTATGCTTATATCCTATAGGTTTTAATATATAGTAATCTTAATGTCTTACATTTCTAAGTAATCTGTAATTTCAATTTATTTGCAATGTCACAGGCAGTTTAGGAAAGTGTTTTCACAGCTTTCTTACGGAGATTTTTCATCTTTTGCCAAGATCTCTAAATATCGTCCCAGCTTGTTTATACTTGCCTATTGAAAAAGCCCAACAGAGCATCCACACGGACATTTTAGAATATGAATAATTCATAGTATGCTCTCCTCAAAACTCTATAAGAGATTTTCATCAAGTTTAGAATAAATTCCAAACTTCCCATGGGTTAGATCACCCTCCTTGGTTTGGTCCCTCTACCTCCCCATCCTCTTCTGCCATAATCTCCTCCTTACCTTCCATTCAGACAGTACAGTCCAGCTTATGCTTTCTGGAGTACAAGCTTGCTGCCGTCCGAAGGACTTGGCAATCACTGTTTATTTTGCCTGGAATTTTCTTTCCCCAGATCCTTACCTGACATGTTCAATCATTTCCTTCAGGTTTCTGCTTAAATGTGACCTCTTTGAGGAACAGCTTCATTACTCCCTCAATCATTTGTATTAAAAAGAAGGGAGAAAGATGGACTGGACAAGGGAAGACTATATATAATATTTGTTTATATAGAGAATATCTCTGGGAAAAGGAGGGAATCTGGGAGGTGTGTTGCTAAGGTTAAGAGACTTTTAACTACATGGCCCGGGACACCTTCTGAATCCTATTCCAGGCGACTAAATCGTCTATTTTAGACTCTATTTACAGACTATGTAACAACATTAAGAGTAGGAGGAGATTAATAAAGAAATAGTTGACAGGAGAGAAAAAATATGTATTGGATCATGGAGTTTAGGTACTTTTACGTAAGATGATGGGAAAAGAGAAGGCATTCCAGGAGACTTAAATAGCATGTGTAAAAGCTTAGAAGGTGAGAGGAAAATAAGAAACATGCTACTGAATATTTTACGCAAATTTTTATCTTCAGGGCCTAGTTAACTAGAGACAAAAAATATACCTGTCTTGGTAGGACAGTGGAAGCTTGTTAAGAAATAATGGAAAATAATATTGCACAGGAAGAGTAGAAACAGATGGAGTATTTTAAAATTCAAGGGAGAAATTTAGCTTTGCTGTGCTAGGAAAAAGCAAGCCATTGTAAGTTCTTAAATAAGGGAAGGGCATGGTCAAATGAGTGTGTACAGAAGATTATTTATTCTATATCATTGTAATAAATGGATTAATAGAGTTAAAAGCTGGAGATATGAGGGACAAATAGGAGATACTTACAGTTATTGTTAAAGGGAGTTGGGGTCTGATAAGAGGAGTGGCTTTGGGTTACAAGGTAAAGTAATGAAAATAAGATTTTTTTTTTTTTGATCAGTAGGATTTGGAAAGTGTCAATATATGAGAAATGGAGGATTGACATCAAAATAAATTCAATCAACAAATAACTAAATTTTTTTTACATAAGCCGCTCTGTTTTTGCTCTTGTAATATACAAAATGCAAAGATTTACAAAGCCAGATTCTGCTGTTCAGATGCTTGATTTTAATCATTGTTTACAATTTAGCAAGAATCTTATAGTTTATGAATATCTTTATAGAAATTTTTCTCATCTATCCCACAAATGCTTTTTTTTTTTTTTTTTTTGAGATGGATTCTCATTCTGTCACCCGGGCCAGAGTACTATGGTGTGATCTTGGATCACTGCAACCTCCGCCTCCTGGGTTCAAGCGATTCTCCTGCCTCAGCCTCCTGAGTAGCTGAGAATACAGGTGTGTGCCACCACATTCGGGTAATTTTTGTTTTTTTTTTTTTTTTTTTTGGAGATGGAGTCTTGCCGTGTCACCAGGCTGGAGTGCAGTGGCACAATCTTGGCTCACTGCAACCTCCGCCTCCTGGGTTCAAGCAATACTTCCGCCTCAGCCTCCCAAGTAGCTGGGACCACAGG
Source organism: Cacajao melanocephalus (assembly GCA_963573385.1). NCBI lineage: Eukaryota > Metazoa > Chordata > Mammalia > Primates > Pitheciidae > Cacajao > Cacajao melanocephalus. Next base: position 15,129 of record CAUYLG010039934.1, read on the forward strand.
CGGGTGCCACCACACCTGGCTAATTTTTGTATCTTTAGTAGAGACGGGGTTTCACCATGTTGGCCAGGTTGGTCTGGATCTCTTGACCTCATGATCTGCCCACCTCAGCCTCCCAAAGTGCTAGGATTACAGGCATGAGTCATGGCTAATTTTTGTATCTTTAGTAGAGACAAGAGTTTTTCCATGTTGACCAGACTGGTCTCAAACTCCTGACCTCAAGAGATCCGCCCACCTTGGCCACCCAAAGTGCTGGCATTACAGGCATGAGCCACCACGTCCGGCCTCACAAACACTTATTTAAACCGTAATTCATCCCATTGTGTAGCAGAGATAATCCAAGTATTCCGAGTCATGACCAGATCACAGCATTGTAAAGCCTCAGGCACAAAACCAGGAACTGGATCTTAAAAGTCAAGTTCTGCATGTGTTCTGAACATACGTTTTAGAAAGTGAGTTAGCTAAGAATTTTTTGAACACGTAAAGTATGTTCCCGTTCTGCATGTGATTATCTGATGTAATCTTTTTAAGCATCCCACAAACTAGGCATTATGATTATGAACACTGTGTACTAATATGGGAAAATGAAGCTTTAGAAATGTGACTTGCAACAAGTCACCCACCTTGTAAGTAGCAGCACAAAAACTGGAGCACAAGCCTATCTGACCCAAGAACAAGAGCTCTGACAGCCACACTATTTAGCAATATCAGGATGGGGACAAAAAGGTGCCACAGGAACAGAGTTTGAAAATGTTCCTAGGAACACTGGGATAAGGTGATGACTCTTGAAGAAGTTGGCATTTGAGTGGGCTTCTAAAGGATGAGTTGACAGATGGTACGAGGGTCACCAATAGGTAATAATCCAAGTTTATCCCACTGGAAGCCTCCACTGTTTGAAATCAAGCTTAACTCTTAAGATTTTGAACGGAGAGACTTGGCCAGTAGCCTGGACAATTTAATCCCAACAGGAAAGTTGAGAAGGGACACTGGATGATACATAAAAAGACGATAGATTTAATTTTGGATATGTTACTACACCATAGTGAATGCCTAACTGCAGTAAATGTCTAGTTGACTTACAGAGAATGAACAAATAGTAGGAAACTGAAAATGTGAATTTGGTAGTCTGTGTAATGAGTATATCTACCTCATAAATACTTACTGAAGATTAAATATAAGTATCTAAAGAAAAGTTCTTTGAAAGCAGGAAATGATTTTTATTTTGTGCTTTTTCACATAGATGAGAGAGTTGCAGTAATGGGGTAGATGAGCTCACTGAGATTTCATATTTAGTAGAGAAAACACAGAGGAGTGAAAAGCATATTTGAAAAAGATTGAGCATTTAGGTGGCAGAAAGAAAAGAATCTGAGTATTGTGGGGCAATATAATGTACTTTCACAGAAGTCAAAGAAAGAGCAGTTTTAAGTTGTGAAATGCACTAAAGAATTAACTAGATTGAGAGTAAATAAGCAGCTGCTAGAGCTGACACAAAGTTGCTCTTGAGAAGGCAATCCCCATAGAAAGGGAGCAAAGAGAAAACAATTAAATGAACTTACATCCAGGCTGATAGAGATGCGAAGGACATGGAAGATATATTTCACTAAAGGAAAAGAGGAAAGAGGACAGTAGCCAGAGGGGGATGAGGGAACAAATGTATATGTAAAGACTAGAAAAGAATATGTATAAAAATAATATCTCTTATGAAACAGGAAAAGCTGGGTCAAGGACAGAGAGATAGGTTGGTTTTATAGTAGAATCATCTCTTTCTGTGAAATCAAAGGAAATCACAAATTGACAAACTGAGGAGGAGGGAAAATGCCCTAAATCTTTACAAATAAACAGGGAGAATAGTCACTTGATGAGGAATATAAATGGAAGTTGAGGAGGAAGGGAATATGGAATTGGAAAGATAAAATATCCATGGCAGCTACTCCTTTGGATATTTTGTTAGAGAATCAGCAATAGATAAAATAGAAGGGCACTGGTAAGGGCTCAGTTAAAATGAGCACGAAATTGTGGTGAGCCAGGACTGAACAATTTTTTTCCCTATGAATTCATGCAGCCGGAGTTAAGAATTGGATTGCACATGGAGAGCAAAATTCTGATCAATTAGAAAACTAAGAAATTAAAGAGTGCTCCAATCCATTTTTTTTTTCCCCCTGAAAACAATGCATTGAAGTTAGATTCTAGATTTCCACAATTCAGCTTTATTTTGAGATAAATAACCAATTTGGGGGTTATTCTTGGACCACGTCCCATTCTTTTAATACTGTTGCAATGGAAAATTACTTCCAAAATTTAAAAAACAACCTTTTTTAAAAAAGAGTAAGTTATTGGAAGATTTTTTTTATTTTTATTTTTTTACTTTTAGGTTTGGGAGTACACGTGCAGGTTTGTTACATGGGTAAATTGCATGTTGCTGAGCTTTGCTTAGATACTGCGCTTATTACCTGGGTGACAGGATCCTTCATACACAAAAACAAACATAAGTGATATTTTTTAAAATCTCATTCATAAGTCATTAGTTGCCTGTCCCAAAGAAGTTGATCTTGAACTGTAACTTAAGATGATATTTAATAAGTAGTTGAAGAAATTAGTTGTGGTATTTTCATATTTGCAGTTTCTCAGCTGGAACCTTGAGAAAAGTATTATGGGAAAATCTGTTTGTGACTCTATTTCACTAAAAATAAGTCAACATAGTCATTTCAAATAAGTAAAAAAAAATTTAAGATAAGAATGTGATCACAGGGATTGTGAACTGATTACTGTCATTTATCTCTAAAACTGTGTAGAATTTGTATAACATACTAGGCAAAAGAGAAAGGTAATACATTCAAACTTATATTCAAAATTTTCTTAGAATAAAAACTTCTTCAGTAGGTACAGACACTCCACACACTCGTGCACGTGTGACTTGAGCTTGCAAAAACTAAATAGAAAAACATCAATATCTTAAAATTCTCCTCAGAGTGGAACCATGTCTTGTTTGTACTAGAAAATAATTTCACTGGGAAATAAAGAATAAAGGAAGAAATGAAAAGGAAGAGGAAATAGTCTTAAGAAAGGAAAATCAAAGAAGAGAAAACCAAATATTAAAAATTGCAGTCTAAAAACTTATAAATGACCAACAATAGACTTAGACATCAACGTGCCAAATACACAATTAAGTCTGAATCCATTGCTGATCATGACATTCTCTCACCTCTAACTTCTTTACTTTTTTCACAGTTTTAGTTTATTTCTGAGTAGTTCATTAGTATTCTCACAATACTATAGGGATCTTCCCATTAGAGAAAGGAAGAAAAAAACATTTACTACAACTGATTCTTCTTCAGATCCAGATACTCTGGAATCTAATGTGTCTTCGTAGAGGAAACCAGTGAGTTTATACAGCACAAATGTTAACCATGAAATTATTTAAACCATGCACAGTTTTAATGTTCGAAGCTTCGTAAAACATAAGCTCAGAACATTATCCTACTTCAAATGTTATACTTATTTCCTAAATGACAAATTGAGGAACATTTCCTAAAGCAAAAAACAAACAAACAAACAAAAACAAGCTGTTACATTGGATGTTTAAAACTTTGCAGAATGGAATGGAAGCTTTTGGCACAAAAAATTAACTATGAGTCTAACATTTCTTTTTATCTCAGCAAAACCAAATATTCTAATTTAATAGCTTCCAGATAACTAGCACATTAGCAAATGTTGTAAAAGTTAAAACTTCGGGCATACCCCTAAGCCTTCTCAGATGATACTTTACTCTTAGATGACTATTAACTCTGAACCAGATGTAGTCCTCAATCCAAACAAATGAATCACCTCCTACCATTTGCAGCTTTTTAAAAAATAATAATAAATTAAACCTGCACCAGAAATGAAACTAGAGCTTGTTTTTATTATAACACGCCTACTCCTTGATTATGAAGTCTGACTGCCTTTAAGCTGTTGATGTATGTTTTTAATCATATCAGCATTAAATTTTAAATAGGAAATTTTCTTTATTGTTTTATTTTATTTTTATGTCTTTTCATGCATATAAGTTTTGGGGGATCGGCTGTTGGTAACTTAATTTAATAGCCTTAAATGCATGGTTAAGCAGTCATGATTTACTAAGACTACAAAATGCAGTCATCCACTTGCAAAAAGCTAGGCTAAAGGAGAGCATATTTGCAAACAAAAATTCTTTCCCTTAAGGTTTTATTTCTCTTGCTCTTTCTTTCTCTCTTACTTGCTTTTTCTATTTTTTCTTCTATATGGACAATTTTCATCCCTCCTGGCCTAACATATGCTTCTCTCTGCATTCATGTTAGTGGACTGTTACTTATTATCCTGCTACAGGCCTTGGCCATTAAATGGCAAAATTCCAACTGCTTGTCTATGAGTTAAAATAAAGAAAGGCAGGCATAAGACTGAGACTTCAGAGGATGATTTTGCTGACAGCTGATGAAAGGAGCTAAAACTCAAACCAGATATCAGAATTATTACTATGCCCAGGTTTTAGATCATGACTTTTATTTGTATATTTTTGTTAGTAGAAATGCGCTGATATGTATGATCACGTCTGTATTTGTGACAAATAATTGCATCTGCTTTAAAAATTTTTTATATATTTATAAATATATTTATAGATATTTACAAGTTTATTTTATTATTAAACTATGCCATACATTCAGATTTTGCTTTATTTCAGATTAAAGTAGGAATTATATTTTAAATACTGGTTCTCTGTGTATAGCCAAGCAACCAGATCGATAACTAAGCCCAGCCTGTTCAGTGTTATAGTCCATTTTGTTTTTCTTTTCATGGAAAAGACTTATTGTCTGACAGAAATACATTAGGAGCCGTAAGAGAAATTCATATTGTCCAGTGAGTTTGTAAATTGGGACATTAATTTTCAGTTATACCTCCCAAGAATTTCTTCCTTTCATCAAAAGAAGGTCATGTTTGTGTTAGGCTACACATTCTTTCTGGCCAGTGTATCTAAAGCGACTTTCATGTACAATCCTGACCCAAGGAAAGAGACCCAAAGAAAGCGACCATCAACAGCTGTCACCTTTCTTTCAAATGCCAGAGACCTTGGGCCTCCTTAGAAGCACTGCTGTCTTCTCCATTTCCTCTAGTTACACATGCAGAAATACTTGATACTTTGACATTTTAGTGGCAACTGATTTCTTCCCCAGTCCTTGGTTGTTCCTAAGAGATCTTCTATGCAAAGCAGGCTTATATATATCTCTACCCCACTGTGCTTGGATAATGGGTCAGACCAGCAAAACCAAGGGGTAGCCATGATTTTCACTTTTTTGCTTACTTATTTAATTGAAGATAAGAAAGTGAGGAGTGGAGGTGATTGCTTTTGTTGAAATAGAAAAACACTTATGTTCTTTTAGGTTTCAATTGCAGACTACAAATAATAATATGTACAAGGAAAGGATAATGAGAAAATTTTGAAAGAAGATAGCCTGCTCAAATGCTAAAATTTAAATGCTCCTTTAAAAAATAACTGAGATGTACTTTAAAAATGTACATAAAAATTTACTTCTTTATTCACGTAGTACCTTTCCAAAAAGAGAACTCTTTCTAAAGACACACAAAAAATTTAATTTCTTGAAAGTAACCTCTAATCAGGTCATCCTATTATTTCATAAGCTTTTTACTGGGTAAAATGTTAAAATTCACAAAATTTGATAGTCAACCAGACTCCACAACAATTGAAAGAAAAGTTGAGTCAAATTAGTTTCCCTATTTCAGGTGGACCAAAAATTACAATTTATTGTTTTAATAATTTTACTAATAATTGAATTTATTAATTGCACACACAGGGTTATCTTAGTAAACCACAAAAGCAAAACTGATTAAAGAATATATAAAGATCTCTTATTACGACAGTAATAAAAAGACAACACAATTTTTTAGGTAGGCAAAGGATCTGAATAGATATTTCTCTTAGAAGATATACAAACAACCAATAAGCATTGAAAGATGAATGTCAACATCATTAAGGAAAGGTAAGGTAAAACCACAATGAAATACTACTTCACCCCCACCAGTGTGGCCATAATAAAAAAAATACAGATAATAACAAGTTTTGGTGAGGATATGTGGAAACTGGAATCCCATATACCACTCACGGGAATGAAAAATAGCACAGCCTCTTTGCAAAACAGTCCAGCAGTTTCTCAAAGGGGTAATCATAGAGTTACTATATAATCCAGGAATTCCACACCTGGGCATATACCAAAGAGAAATGAAAACACATATCCACTCAAAAATGTGTATACAAATGCTCATAGCAACATTATTCATATTAGCCAAAGAGTGGAAACAACCCAAATGTCCTTCACCTGAAGAATAGCACAATAAAATGTGGTATATACACATGATGGAATATCACTTGGCAATAAAACACATTGATATAGTACTGATATATACTACAACATGGATGAGATTTGAAAGCACTATGCTAAGTGAAAGAAGCTAGTCACAAAAGACCACATACTATATAATTTCAATTATATTAAATATCTACAATAGGGAAATATATAAAGATAGAGAGTAAATTACTGGTTGCCTAGAGCTGAGAGGTTGGATGAGGGGTGGTTAGGAGGAAATGAGGAGTGATTGCTAATAGATATGAGATTTCGTTTTGGAGTGATGAAAATGTTCTAAAATTGATTGCAGTGATGGTTGCATAACTGTGAATATATTAAAAACCATTGAACTGTGCAATTTCAATGGGTGAATTGTATGGTTTGTGAATTATATCTCAATAAAGCTCTTACCAGAAAAAAATGTATTAGACAGTCTTAGCTGAGAACATATCACTTTTAATACACACAGAAAGACTGGCCATGCTAAGTAACACCAACTAAATAACAGTGTCATCTAAGCACTCTTATTATCAGTGATTTGATGAACAATCACTCTTTCCAACAAAAAAAAAAAAGATGACTTTTAGAACAGCTATATGTCAGTTTTGAAGTTTTCTTGTTCTGCTGAGTGAATATGTATTCTGAAAAAAGCTTTAATCAGGATTCCCTTGTTCCAATAAAATAGACAACAACTTTGGCTTCAATGTAGAGACTGTTTGCAATAGTAGAAATTTGGAAATACTGGTAACATTTCTGTCCTCTATTTGCAAGTATGCCTTCAAATCAACATTACTAAGCTGAGATGAAGCTCTTTGGAGCATGGAATGAGACCAGAAATAGATACTTGTTTAAGAACTATTTACTTAGAACATGTAAAATTTTATACTTAATTGCCAGAAAATTCCTCTAAGCCTATTTCTGAGATTTCTGTCTGCATCATGAAACTATCTGATTAGTTTAAGATTAGTTCCTTATTTTAAACATTCAATATATAGTTCACTTTTCTTATTATACAGAGTAACACTGTTTGGATTTCCATCATCTAGCACAAATCCTATTACGATTAATGATAAAGTAAATCAAACTTAAGCAAAAACAAAGAACTTATATTCTTCAAACTTAAGAGATACTAAGTGAAAAAATCAAAGTCACAATTTATTTCACAATATTCAATTTATTATGCAAGGAAACAACTTCTAAAGAATCATACTAAATATATATCAAATGTTTTACATTAAACCTATGAATTCATTTAAATGAATAAGGTATTCTGAGAGAAAAAGGTTAAATTCTCACTATGAGTAGTGTCAGCCTTTATTAAATTATAGCACATTCACCTATCAGCATAAGCTTGAATGTAATATTTGTCCTTTATTAACAAACTATTTATCTGCTAGTAATATTTTATACAAACCAGACTTTGAAAGTTAGCCTAAGAAGTATTTTGCAAAAAAAAATTCTAATCCCTTATCATTGGGGTATAAATAACTACAATTGGTTTTAAGTCATATTTTTGAGATGTAAAATAATGGAGATCTGTAGATAAGTATGATGTGACAATTGAAAAAATATTAAAATTAAATTTCTGTACAAAGTGATAAGTATCTATAGAAATTTTTGTACACATCAGCAAGAACTGTAGTTTTCTGATGCCTAGAATTTACTTAAATAACAACCTCTTTCCTTAAGAAATAATATACCCTCTTTATTTTTATGCATTATGTACAATAAAAGAAAGAAGCACTGTGCAGTGATGTGGTTGAAAGGTTATTATTACTCCAATGACAGAAACAAAAGTATATTATCACTTGGATGATGTCAATGAAAGGGTATCATTACTTTTTCTGAAGAGAACATTCTGGTAAGTAAACACACAAGTACAGTATTTATTACATTTTATTCCACATGTGTCTCCAAGGAAATAAAAAAGAAATGCAATTAGTTTCTGATGGGGAAAAAAATCACTGGTTTCATTTATTCAACAAAAATCTCTGAATCAATTACATTTTCGTCACATTTTTCTCCACATAGCATTCTATTTTGTCATTTACTTTATATTTCTCATACATATCTCTAAGTTATCTTGCTAAAAATAGTGAAATGAAAAATCCAAATTCTAAAAGAAAGTGTTTGAAACTTTCAATATTAAATGTGTTGACAGCTATGTACATCAAATGGAATGTTGTCTATTGCATCCTTGCAATCTTCTGAAAATAAGCATGTTATTCTAAGAAATGTCTAATTCAAAAGCACACTGTAATATGTAAATAAATCTTTGCAAAATTGTAGATTATCGTAAACTTGAATTAAGCCAATTTGTTTCTTAAACTCCTTCATATTAGATTCTTAAAAATCAGTTCTCATTGTTCTTTGCATTTGTTGAAGTGAACTGTCAGGCTTAGACTTTTAAATACCGCTACTAATGATGCTATAGAAACGACAGATTATACCTGAAAGGGTATAATTGAAAAGCTGTATTATTTTTACATAAAAAAGGTAGCAGCTGAATTTTTATATATGTTAGTACTATGATTTTTCTCAACAAATTTTTCTCTGCAAATCTGCAAAGTACCAACCAAAAAAATTAAGAAAATACAAACTCCAAAGCACTGCATGTCTTATCTCTGGCATCTAGAATAAAATATGTGGTCTCCACAAAGACAAAGCTTTCACCAGGAAAGTCAAAAAAAGTTGGACATCCTGGCAAAGTGACATTTTCTAGTTGCCTATTGCTGTTGTCATTAAGTAGAGAAAGCATCTACTGTGTAAAGAATGGTCAGGAAGAATCCATACTTCCACCCTGCCACCTTCTGCTTACTGCTTGATTAGCACATTGATGGGTGGATCAATGTAGAATAATCAGCTTTATACTTCTTTAGTCCCCTTTTTTTTGAGATTTTTCCTTTCAGATTTTTCTTCCCTACATAACTGATAATTTTTCTGTTATTTTGTTTTCCCTTCTCAGAAGTTTGTTCTTGGCATTTTGATTTCCTTATCTTTTGTGGAGCGTAATTCCTGTTAGTTCTCAATTCTCCAGAGCATAGATCGTGGCCATTGCCTCTTTCTATTTCTGGAGAGGTCTCTCAGCAGCTTTCTGCAAATGGATTGTCATTCACTCTAATCAAGGAGGGAATGAATTCCCAGTTTTCCCACCTAATACTTCGCCTGCTATGAACCAAACAAGTATAATAAGAGCTAAATTTTGGGGGCGTGTATGGCAATAAACATGGCAATCATTGTGCATGTGTTAGCTCAGTAATCTTCCCAGCTACTCTTTTGTTATTCTTATTTTACATACAAGGAAACAGGTGTAGAGAGATCAAAGTAATTTTAACCTGTTCACACAGTTAATACAAGCAAAGCTAAGATTTAACACCTGAGCTATTTAAGCTATGCAACTGCTTCCATAACCACCACATCACTACCATTCATCAATTTTTTTTTCTAAGCCTATGTGAAGCTCAAAAATCATGCCTGGAAAATCTGGACTTTAAAGTAAATGATGGTATTTTTTATTATTTGGAGTTATAAAGCATGAAGGGAAAGAAACAATGTTCTATTGAAAATGACTTATTAGCATTGGATCAAAGGGCCTAAAATAAACAATCCCGTGGTGAAACTGAAATTCAAATAAACAACAACATTCTGGATTCCCATTGGCTACTACAGCACATGCTTAAAATACATAATCTCTGCAATTCTAAATATTGGGCTTGGAGAAGGCACTAAATTAAACCTTATCTCCCCCTTCAAGTTCTAAACAAGCTGAAAATAGAAGTAGGTATTAAAGAGATGGATATCAAAATACCAGAATTTTGTTAGAAATACTAAATTGAAGGATGCAGTTGAAACCTGTAACTTTAAGGACTTCCTGGTTCTTCCCTCTAAGTGTAGACCTTGAGACTCCTGACCTGAGGATATTTTAAGTCTTTGGGAACAGATTACCTCTCCAAGCTAGCTGGTGGCAGAATTCTGGCCTCACCTACTTCATGTGTTGTAAAGATAGAAGTCACATGTGTGAGTGACTTTTAACATCCAGGAACGTGGAGTGATGGTGTTATGGGCTCACCACTCACCATCAGTTAATCTTTTTCCCAATAGCAGAGTGGAGTAAGGAGTGGAGAGGAAGAGTTCCTCCAGGAAATTTGCATTATTTTTGTATGTCCTTGAAATTCTTGTAAAGCCTGTCAAGTCTAAAACTGAAAATATGTATTTTTTTAAATTTTAATGAGATGTGCTCTCACTACATTGCCCAGACTCGTCTCAAACTCCTGAGTTCAAACAATCCCTCCACCCCAGCCTCCCAAAGTGTTGGGATTACATAAAAATAATATTTTAATAAACTCAAGAAAAAATAGTTTTATAGAATATATTATTTTATATCACATAATATATAATATTCATTTAAAATATAATCTGTAAAAAAGATGCATAAATATATATGTCTGTGCATGTATGTATATATACATACCTTGTAAAGAACACTTTAATATAGGTTATTGCAGTTTATCAAACAAATATTTATTTAATTCACTGCAACTTCATGGCATCTAAATGGGGGGAAATAGCTGATATACATAATTTCTACCTAAACATATCTGTCATCAGGTATCATACATCTAAAAGGGGATACACTATAGTAGCATAAAATTAATATAATAGTATTAGGATACTCAAATTTTGTAATCCTCCGCTTTGTATATATACATTTTAATTTTAATTATTTTACTAATACAAAGAAGATAATTTTCTTGTGATAGTATCAACTGATGCTTTTGTCTACTTGGTTGTCAGATCATTCTATCTTAAAAGTATTAATACATTTTCCCCTTTTCTATTAGTAAGCAATTTATGAAGTAACACAGTATTAGTCTGTTCTCACTCTGCAATGAGAAATACCTGAGACTGAATTATTTTGCAGTGTTAGAAACAAAGAAGTCTGCCAAAGTTTTAACTCGTTCTAGCATTAACCCAAAAGTCCAAGTTCAAAGTCTCATCTGAGAAAAGTGAATTATCATATACACTGCAGAAAGCAATCTGGCAACACAAATAAAAATAAAAGCATAGACAGCCTTTGAGCCAAAAATTTTACTCCTGGGCTTGAAACTATAGAAATAAAAAGCACCTGTACTTAAGCATATATAAATGGGTACAAACGTGGTTATTGTTTTACTGGCTGTTGGGGGCATGGAATAAACCTAGAAACAAATCGAATCCTCATTAATGGGGGAATGCATACCATGAAATAGTATCCAATCATTAAAAATAATGAATTGAAGGCTGGGCGTGGGGGCTCACGCCTGTAGTCCCAGCACTTTGGGAGGCCAAGACAGGAGGATCACGAGATCAGGGGTTTGAAACCAGCCTGACCAACATGGCGAAACCCTGTCTCTACTAAAAACACAAAAATTAGTAGGGTGTGGTGGTGCCCATCTGTAATCCCAGCTACTGAGGAGGCTGAGGCAAGAGAATCACTTGAACCCGGGAGGCAGAGGTTGCAGTGAGCCGAGATTGCACCACTGCACTCCAGCCTGGGCAATAGAGTGAGACTCCATTTCAAAAATAAAAATAAAAAAAGAATTGAAACTAATGGATGAATTTCTGTGAGGTAATATTGAGTACAGAAATCAAGATGCAGAAAGGTATATAGAGTCAGATTCTGTTTTAATAAAATTAAAAAGACCAAATAAAACTCCTCAGTGTTTACCTCTGTTTACACAAGCATGGCTTTTAAAGACACCATTAAGATAAAGAAAAGATAAGCCTCAGGCTGAGACAAAATAAATGCTAATCATATCTAATAAAGGACTTGCATTTGGAATATGAAAGAACTCTTACAATACAAGAAGATAATAACCCCATTTAAAAATGAGGAAAAGATATGGATATTTCATTTAAAAGGATATGCAAAAACATATAAAAATATGTTCAATATAAGTAACCATTGGGAAAACGGGCATTGAACCGCAAGGTGGCACCATGACACACCTACCAGAGTAATTATAATCCAAACAACTGACAATATCAAGTGTTGGTAAGGGTGTGGAAAAACAAACCATTTTACATTGCTGGTGGCAATGCACAATGGTATGTTCACATTGGGAAAGTGGTACCTTGGTAGTTTCTTTAAATTTGAGAATATGTTTATCATATAACCCAGAAATTTTATTCCCACGTATCTACCCAAGAGAAATGAAAACATATGTTTACATAACACTTGTGTGCAAGAAATCATTATTCATAATCGCTTATTTAGAACAATTCATAATAGGCAAAAACTAGAAACAATCCAAATGTCTATCAACTGATGAATGAATAAACAAAATATATCTAAACATGGAATGCTACTCTTCAATAAAAGGAAGAAAATACTAATATATGCAGCAATTTAATAGTTCAGAAACATACAAATATGTACAAAAGACTACATACTGTATAGACCCTTTTATACACAATTTCTAGAAAAGGCAAAATTATACAGACAAAAAATTAGTGGCTGTTGTTGGGGCTACAGTGGGAGCAGCAATTAACTGCAAAGGGGCACAAGGGAAATCTCTTGGTAACTGAAATGTTATATAACTGGATTGTGGTGATGGTTGCACAATTATAAAACTTTACTAAATTTCACTGAACTGTACACTTAAAATGGGTGCATTTTATAATATGTAAATTATACCTCAATAATGCTTTTTAAAATATGAGAGAATACATAAACTATTGGGAAAGGAGGTGGGCATTTGGTGATGCTGGTGATTTGAGGGGAAGAAGGGTTGGAATAGCAATTTTAAAAAGAAAACTTGGAAATGACAAAACACATATCTTCAAAAATGAAGTGTTATAGAATACAAGTGTCTCAAGTATTTATCTGGGTTCATCATACATTTTTGTTAGTTTTGATTGCTAACAAAAACTATGTGAATAATAGACATTTCAATAATCAGAAAGTTATTCAAATGAAAATACTAGTTTTTAAAATAGGGATTAACTAGATACTAACTTTGTTACACTACAATTATTATAACCTCTCTGGGGGGATCTCAGCATGAACTAAAAGGAAATGCTACCATCTTTAATGGAAAAATAAAATAAAGACACTCCCTGGCTGGTCATGGAGAGTACAACCTGATGTAGAGGCTGAGCTAGATCACTCTAACTATCCTCAATTTCTTCAGAGGTTCATACTGGAGTTAGGTTTTCTTACAGACCATTGCCGCTACCATCATGCTAACTATTAGGGGTCTTTCTTTTATCAAAAGTTGAATAAATGACTCATTTCTTCTTTCCCCATAGTACCATTATGACAGAAGTGGAAATTTCACAAAAGATACAAAAGAAAAGACAGGGATTGTATTTTATTCATTTGCGCATTCCTTGAATTTATGACAGTGATTGGCAAATATGGTGCCCAGTTAAGTAACAATTAATTTAACTGAACACCCACCACCACCACCACAACAAAAACCCCAACATTTATACCTTTATTTAAGCTAAAATTATTTGCAATAAATATTTCTTTCCTCCAAGGACAGAGGCCTATTGAATTCAAGTGGGATCCTCACACAAAGACAAGATTTTACTTAAGTCTCTCTTTGTAGTCTTTGGCCCATCTCCATATGGTATTTTCCCATCACCAGCAAGATCCTTCTTGATATAGATACTTCAAAGATCAAAAGAGGTAAATAGAGTTCTTGCTTCAATCTATTAGGGCCCACATTTGCAGTTCATTTCCTGTAAGAAGAATCATCTTTTCTCCAGTTTCTAGACACTAGCAGTTACCTTCTCCAGTAAAAGGTTTTCTTTTTTGGGGGTGGTGGATTTTTTAAAATTTATTTATTGTACTTTAAGTTCTGGGGTACATGCGCAGATCCTGCAGGTTTGTTACATAGGTATACACATGCCATGGTGGTGGTTTGCTGCATCCATCGCCCCGTCATCTACGTTAGGAGATGGTATATCTTTTGTAAGCTTTAGCATTTGCTGAATAAATGTTTGTTTAAATGGATGAATAATCTGGTGTTTTCCATATGCAAAATTGTTATCATAGATGATACTTTGTCTTTGCATATAGTAAAGGGCTTCAGGAAAAGAAAAATCTTAGGGGTTTTAACATGTCGAACCTCTTTCTGTAACACTGAACTGTTTGTTCATCAATGGAATTTGAGAGAGATGTAGAAACATGAAAAAAACAAAATTCAGAAAAAAGTTACCCATGATTTCACAAGTTAAGCAAGATTGAAAGCAAAATTCCATATCTGTTTCCTAAGTGTTATTTTTAAATTTTTTAATTAACACATGGATCCAAATAGAGCATTTAAAAACAAGTTTAAGAGACCAAATGAATGACTTTGACAGGTTAATATTTACCATAAAAAATTTACCTTTAATAATGAGGCCTATAAAATTGTTTTCATCTTCAAAGTACTTTAAAGCTTTAATTAATTATTGCAAGACTACTGTGCAATAAATAATTAAGTATTATTATTGCTTCATTTATTGATGGGAAAATGAAAGACAATTGTTTAAGAACTTTCTCCAATTTATTTAGGTCAGATACAGTATTAAATATCTAATTCCTTCCAGAATAATTTTTTTAATGTATAACCTAAGAATCATTTTTATGAAATATATTTTGTGAAGTTTGGTAACAGAAACTTCATGTAATTTCTAATATCAGAGCTATAAATAGTAAACTCTCCTATTTCCACCAAATATTAAATCATACTTCAATCTTCAGTATTCCAGTTCACAAACTATAAACTTTAAAAAGTGGTAAGTCATTTCTAGAAATTACATTTCCATTCCTTCAGCGTCATTATTAGTAACTGGATAAACATATTCTGCAAAAACATGTAATCTTTTAAAATTCTAGCTCAAAGAGAAATGAAGTTCAAAATATAATTTGATGATATTCTAGGATTTACAAACCTAGCACTTCTCTTGGGAAATAAAGTGACAAGAAATTTACTATGTCCTGTCATATTTTCTAATGTATTCAGAAGTAAACTGTTGGAAAAGTTTTGCATATTTCTGTCAATTTTGTGTTCGTGAATTTGCTGTTTCTTATGAATTATAGGGTATGCTCACAGATTTAGGGAAACAAATTTCTTGTCCTCTTACTTCCATAAGGTATGGATTTGTCTTTGAATTTCCACCACTTACTCGTAATACAGATATTCAAAATGATGTCTGAAGCAGTACACTCAACTTAAATGAATCTGTATCTCCTTGGGGGTGGCAATCATTTCTGTGCCCTTTTTCCTAATTGGTCAGTTAAGTAGCAACTTCTCACCAAAGACCCAATTGCTACAATCATAAGTTGCCTTCTACTGAGGAGTATTTACTTCTATGTAATAGATCAACCTACAAGAGTTTCACTTCTTAAGAAAACATAAACTAATTCATCACTAGCTGCAGAGGGTTAAAAAGCAGAAAGCATTTGAGAAAGGAAGGAAGCAGAGTGAATGGTGGGAAAAGAACTGGGTTAGTACCTAACACTTCAAGTAAAAGTTGTCCACCCTTCAAGTAAAAGTTGTCCACCCCGTGTAAAGAAAAGTGAGGAAAAGGAATTGACGCGATGGGAAATACTAAGAGACTCTAGTAGCAGACAGGATAATATTAGGAAGCAGTCATTGTCAATGCTGGGTTTTTTTTTTTCTACTAATGGGATTTCTTTTGGCTAGAGACCATCACTAAAGTCATGACCTCAGGCAGGAGACAGATATGGCTAGCACCCACGCAATAGCCACTTCCAAAGCTGCCCTGAAATAGACTCTTTCTTACAATTTCTACATTTTTCAGACATCTACATACTTTTCACCACTAGCATATTAGTCAGAGTGTGCGGTTGAGTGAAGTCAAGAGGGAAAAGGCAAAATACACCTGAGGTGATACAGAAAATAGTCAATGCTAACATTGACTATACTTATCATTCAGTCCTAACTCCTAATTTCCGAATTTCTAGTGCCTACTATCATCTCTACTTTGATATTCTATAGTGTAATAGAGTAAATGCCATGTATTCACAAAACCCATTTTCTTTTTGGGGAGGTACACAGGAAGATGACATTTCCCAGCTACCCTTGCTGTTAAGTTTAAGCCTCATGACTAAACTCAGGCCAACATAACATCAGCAGAAGTGATATAGTCCTAAAAGTCTCATTTGCTAGTTCATTATTTCTGTCTTCTATAGCTAAGGCAGGAAATTATGGACTTGAAGATGGCAGAGCCACACAATTGAAAAAGCCTATATACCTTTGTCATTGTTTAGAGGTAAGCCCCCCTGGGAAAGCCCCCATCCAAACCCATACCAAACTTTATGTTAAGCCCATAAGATTTACAGGGTTACTTGTTCCAGTAGTAAGCCTTAGTTACCCTGATTAATGCAGGTATCAATAACTTGAGGAATCACTGTACTCTATTCTCTAGTGAGTCAAATACAGTTCATATCAGATTAGTTTTGTAAACAGGACAAATCATCTTTTCTTTATATGAATCAGACAGACTGAAATTCAATGATAATTAAATTATGAAGATTAGAGAAATTATGTGCAATTGAATGAAGGAGAATATCACACTCAAGAAAAATTCTGGTCAGGTACAGTGGCTCATCCTATAGTCCTAGCACTTTGGGAGGTTGAGGACAGAGGACTACTTGAGTCCTGGAGTTTGAGAACAACATGGGCAACATAGTGAGACCATGTTTCTGTAAAAAAATTAAAAAATAAGCTGATGTGGTGGTGCATGCCTGTAGTCCTAGCTACTCGGGAGGCTGAGGAGGGAGGATTGCTGGAGCTCAGGAGGTTGAGGAGGCTCTGGTGATTCTGCACCCCAGCTTGAGTGTCGACTAAGACCCTGAAGAAAGAAAGAAGGAAGGAAGGAAGGAAGGAAGGAAGGAAGGAAGGAGAGAGAAAGGAAGAGAAAGAAAGAGAGAAAGGAAAGAAGGAAAAGAAAGAAAGAGAGAGAGAGAAAGGGAGGGAGGAAGGAAGGAAGGATGGAAGAAAGGGAGGGAGGGAGGGAGGAAGGGAGGATGGAAAAAAGGGAGGAAGGGAGGAAGGAAGAAAGACAGATGGGAAGGAAGGAAGAAAGGAAGGAAGGAGAGAAGGAAGGAAGGAGAAAAAGTGAAAAAAAAAAAAAGAAAAAGAAAAATTGAGGGGAACTCTTCAAGTAAGCCTAATGATTACACAACTTAGATACCACCAAACATTCCTTCATTGTTGTATACATCTACCATCTACACTACTATAGTATCCTTATGATCAGAGTTATTGTCTAATCTCTGCTTATAATACAAACACATAACATCTTTGTATGGAGTGTGTGTTCAATGATGATGATCATGTTGATGGTTTTAATAGAGTTGAGGGAAATGTACACAGGCATTATTTTACAGATTACACACAGCACTTTCAAAGAAGGAATTTGGAGTTAATTAAAACTATTTTCCCTTTATTTCATGTTTTTCCACTCCCAATGTAGAATTTCTAACAATGCCAAATTAGTTTCTTTCTCTTCGTTTTTTGGGTTTTCTTTTTTTCATTTTTCATCTTCTAAAAAATTTGTGGTGTTTTCACCTCTTAGGTATCAAGATTTATCATCCAATCATTTTCATAAAAGCCTTTACTTTTGAGCTTTCCTCTAACTTTGCAATTGTGAAAATGAAACACATATAAAATCCTAATTGCACTATCCTTTTTTTGATATAACAATGCGCCTCTTTCAGAAATGTAAATGTCAACACTTGTCACCTGACTTTTTTCCAGCTGATATGTGAATAATTAATCTTTCAATGTGTCCACGCCCTGAAAGAAGTCACCAGAAGGATTCCTTACTAAAATAAAGACGAGTTAGAGGACATAAGTGATAGTGCTGAGATAAGGCTCCAAGACTGTTTTTTGGGCACTTAAACATGAATGACAATACATATACAGTAAGTGGTTTTGTTTTGTTTTGTTTTGTTTTGTTTTGTTGATAGAAATTACAAGGAAAAAGTCTCGTTCACCCTGTCATCTGTGCAGAAATAATGGAGATATCTATTCTAGTTGTTTTGTCAGATAACACATTAAAGTCATATAGAAGATGGGATGACTGGAAGAATAAAAAACTTTACACAAACATTATAGGCCTCCTTTTAAAATTAGCTTTAGAAAAAACAGAAAACTTGTAATGTTAACTAAGAAAGCAAATAAACGAGAAGAATGAAAAGGTTTAAAAAAAATCCCATATTTATAAGTGACAGAAAAGCATGGGTAAGGGTTATTTTTCGTTTTAAATGTAGTGGAGAAAAGGGATCAAAAAACTGACGAGTCATAACAAAGAGCCCAAAGTAATTCAAGCTTGTCCTGTTTTACTTTCTTCCAATTTTCCATTGAATAATGGTCATAAAAACAGAAAAGGGGCAGGGTTATCTCCAGCGGAAAACCCATGGGAAACAGGCACATGGAGTGGAAGCACAGCATAAACTACAGAAAAGATGGTTGCAAGTACAAAGGAGAAAATACCCAGCCCTAGTTGGTGAAAGACTACTCCCCTTTCAAATTTGTTTCAAAATTTTTTCATGTTTGAATAGAAATGCAAGCAGGTGATGCAAAATTAAAGGCCCGAGAGGGCCTTTTTGTTGTGCGCCTGCGCTTATGTTTATTTCCTTGTCCCCGCCCTCTTCCCATTCACTCCACTCCCACCCCCGTTCCCAGCCTGAGCTCTCTCACCTTACAGAGAGTGCCTGGCACAGGAAACTGTCATTAAATGTCTGAAGAAATGTTATAGAATTAGAAGTGTTTCTCTACAGAAAAGTTCAAAAAGCTGTTCTTATGCACAATGATGTCCTATATTTTGGAAACTGAATTTCTCATGTATGTTTATGTACTTGATTTTCATACCTTTGATGAAAAGTCTTCTCATGTCTTGGGATGTATCTTTAATTTGTTCAAGGTTGCAACATAGTAAAGGACATAATGGAGCAGTAGAAAAGGAGCTAACCGGGAAACAAATTAATTCAGCCAAATCTTCCCTAGCAACTAACAGGCGGACAGACGTCAGTGCCAAATCATCCGTATGTCCGCGGAATCAACTTGCGTTCCTTTTCAGATGTACTGCTGCTAACACAAATATATTGAAGAACCAATTTAGATGTTCATAATACAATGATTTTTGACCTGCTGGGAATTATGTGTAGGCATGAAATAAATATCACTGTTGCCAATTCTACCAAAAGAACCTATCAATTCTACGTGGTGTGTTCCTTAAAAAGCTGCGATGTCAGAAAGGGTGATTATTTAATGTAAAGGAAAATAACGGGGAGCTCTAGGAATTTTTTTACTTCCTGAAATAGATTATGTAAAACATGCAATATCAAATGTGGTTTCAGTATGCCATGGAGTTACACTGAAGAAAGCACAAGGTCAACAGAATTTAATCTTTAAAGGTTTACTGTAGAACAATATATGGACAAAATAAATTAGGAAAATATTCAGAAAAAAAATGAAAGAAATAGATAACAGTACAGAATACTCTGAAAAAGGATGAAGAAAGATCCCTTTCAAGTATGACCTAAACCTACAACACTCTAGGCATACGTCCTTAGGGAATTTTCTGCCTATTTAGCTTAGGGAGAAGTCATAATTACCCACTGGAGAGATAAGACATTTCTGGCCACTCTTAGAAAGAGAGCTTGAGGGAATAATTTCTCCCTGGGAAAACAGATCAGAACCCAAAAGGAGCTATTTGTGCTAGCATGTGCCTTTTCTAAAGGAACTGAAGACTTCTACTTCTGGCCCCACTTTGTGTTTCTTCCTTCCCTCTGATTTTCTCCTGAAATCACTGAAATCTGTTTTCTACGTCTAGCATTCTAACTCTTCTCAAAAGTTAACTAAAACCTCTGTCTACAAAGGATTATCTTTGCCTCAGTATTTTTAACAATTACCATGAAACTCTATACAACTTACACTTGTATAATGCTTTCCATTTTCCAAGGTTCCTTCATTTATGTTAATTTGCTTTGTGAGATAAAATGAATCTAGCTCCTCCTGGTTTTGAAGATGATGAAATTGAAGTACAAAAAGCCACATAGCTATATCTAAGTATAGAACATACCTCCTGGTTCCCAGTTAATTAATAAAATATAGAAGTTAAATTAACCTAGATATACTCCACCACCCACCCATCTGTACACTTCAACCACAATACTTAATCTAGTTTGTAATTAAACTTTAATGAGACCTTTTAATTAACACATTACCATTCAAGAATAAACTCCAAAAGTCTATTTTGTCCACTATCAAAACTCTTGTACAACGCATGATCCCTGGCACACTAGAGATGTTCAATGAATAGTTGCTGCTTGGATGATGGATGATTTTTATTTCATCAAATCGTATCTAAATTCTGTCCCTCACACCTCAGCTATAACTTTACCTCAACTGTATTACCTGTATCTAATTGTACCTCAACTACATCAACTGCTGCTCATTATGTGTAGGTATCTCTGCATGTATGATCTATTTCCTTCTACTAGTCTATATATTCTTAATTATCTATAGACATCAATAACTTAGTACAGGCCCATGTCCTGTGGTGGTACCCAACAAATATTTGAGAAAATGAAGTTTTTCTCCATGCAGCCTAGGAAGCTGTTATTAATAGAATGATATTTGAAGTTCTGTGCTCACTTCATATAGACAATCCAACCACACAGTAAATCCTTAATGAATTTCAGGACATCATTTCCTATACTGAAGACATTTTCTAAGAGAGTGAATAATTTTCACTTGACCAGAGGCCACGCTACACATGATAAGAAACATTATTTCCCCCTTTCCATTCAGACGAGGTCACAACTTTTCTTAAAAAGAGAACCTTCTGAAGCCATGATTACAGAGCAAGTAAAGGAAAAAGTGAAACTTCAGACTGGCTATTTGCACTTTGACGTTTCTTGCCAACATATTAATATTGCCTATAATTGCTCTTGGCTGCATACTGAATTCCCTAAAACAAGTGGAGATTTTTTGTGAACTTCACTTCCTGTATCTACATGAGCATCAAGCCCTTACACCTGAAAGTGAGAAATGTCACTGGTAAAAAAAATGTTGACCTAACATTCTATACAAGTATAAGTTACACATGATGAAACTAGAGATTGAACATTTCCAAAAGATTTCCTCCATACCTCAAAGGGAATAGCGACATTTTTGGTTCTTGCTTCTCAATCAGGAATAAAGTTCTCCCAATTTAAGAAGGGAACACAGCAGTAACTCAGAGACATTGTAAAGGTCAGTAATATATCACACAGAACTGAAGTTTGTGAAGAAAATCACTACTTAAAAAGAGTAAAGCTATCCACTCGACCTTCAAATACACTAATTAAAATGATATCTTCTTTAAAAAATGCTAAGTCAGATACTTCACAAAATAACAGCCTAGTTTCACTGAAATTCAATTTCATATAACCAAGAGGTTCTTAAATGCCATTCAAACCCCTACACAAATGATATCAATAGTGATATAAAAAGAGACATTTTATTGGTCATATGATTCGAATTTCTGAATTTCCTTACTCTCAGCCTTTATTTATTAAGGGTTAAACTTTGTTTTTCTTATATATCTATCTGAAGGAAGGGCTAGAGATAACCCACTCCCTTTAAATTCCAGACAGACTGCATTTGTTTTACATCTAAAGAATAGCTGCCTGCCCAATCCATCATTTTTTATTTAAATTCCTTGCTTTAGGTCTTCATGTTTTTACTCTCAGCAGTCATAAAAATAAGACATAAAAATAAAAATAATTAGCTAATAAATCTTAGTTTAGAACCTACATGTCAATTTTTAAAAAACTATTTTAATTTTTTAAAAATTTCTCAACTCATTCATCCACTTCAGATTTGCTGTAATGACGCTTAAAATTTCGTTTTACTATAGACATAAAAATTATAATTTGTAAAAATATCTCAGCTAAAAACTATCTTACCATCTGCTTTAGCTCCTAGAGAGTACAAAATGTGCCCATAAGCCTGAACAAAAGGCTCAAGCCCAACTTCTGAGCACACAAGAGTAGGGTAATTGACGTACCAGGAAGGATGCTGAAGAGGACCAAAATATACAACCTCAAAAATATTCCATATTGGCATATGGATCATTTTGAGCTGAAGGAAATTGAGAAGCAGCAGGAAGAATTCTCTGGTGTCAACTTTCTGCCTAAAATCAGGGCATAAATTTTTCTTCATAATAGTGACATAAATCTCCATTTTCAAACTTGTTCTCCTCTCCTGTACCTGGAAGAGGTAAACAACTCATATCTGTATGACAAACCATACTAAAATTTTCACAATTTACTGCTTCTAGGAGCCCAAATCCCTTTTTTAATTGCTGATTTCTTCTCTGAAATGTATTGCCTTTCATTAAAGTGGTATATATGCCCCTGTGTCTAACTACCTTTTTGGGTTTTCACTTCTTTTTCTGAGGCCTCAAGCATATACAATATTAATATCAATAAAGCAACAAATGGGGAAATGATATCAGCAATATGGTAGAATATATGGTTCCAGCCCTTGTCATCCCACAGAAACAAGTGTAACAAACACCCATGGACAAAACATCTTTGTAAGAACATCTTTCTGTATAAAGAAACATCTTTATAAGTGGGTGAAAGGCTGCAGCACACAAATAGAGCACAGAAATTAGAAAAGACATAATAAGCAGAGTAGAAAGGATGGTTTCACTTCCACATTACTGTTTCCCTAGCCCACGTAATGAAGTGCCAGAAGAGATCTGATAGGGCCAGGAGTTCGCCTGTGGAAGAAAGGGAGAGGAAAGTGTATATTAGACCTTATCATGACCCCAAGACCAGACCTACCACAGTAGAAACCAGAACCAGGCCTGCTCCCAGAAATTCAGGTTACAGGCCTACCTTTCCAAAGATATCAACAGCAGTCCTGCTCCCAACCAACCAACCAGCCCACCCAAAATCTCTGACTGGACTGATTAGTCTGTAAAGACTGGAACAAATGATGTCTTCAAATGAATGGACATAAATGCAAGGCCTAAAGACCACAAAGAATCAGGGAAACATGAGACCACCAAAGGAGCAAAACAAAATGCAGTAATCAACAGTAAAGAAATGGAGATCTATGAACTGCCTGATAAGAATGCAAAATAATCATCTTAAGCTCAGTGAGCCACAAGAGAACACAGACAGACAAATAAACAAATCAGGAAAATGATACAGGAGCAAACCAAGAAGTTCCTCAGATATAGACATCATAGAAGAGAACAATATAGATATTCTATAGCCGAAGAAAATAACTGAATTCAAAATTTGTATACAGTTTCAACAGCAGACTATCATGGAAAAAAATGAATTTATTAGCTCAACTACAGGTCATTTAAAATTATCCATTCAGAGAAATAAAAAGATACAAAATGAAAAAAAGTGAAGAAAGCCTACAGGACTTATGGAACACCATCCTGCAAATCAATATTTACCTTATGGCTGCATCAGGGAAAAAACAGTATTGATCTTATGGGTGCCTTAGGAAAAAAAATAAAAGATAAAGGGGCAGAATCTTTACTTAAAGAAATAATGGATAAAAATTTCCCAAATCTGAAAAGAAAAATGAACATCCAGATTTATGAAATCCTCAAAACTCCAGGTGGAATTTAAGAACTAAAGAGGTCTACACCAAGGCATGTTATCATTAAATTGCTAAGGTCAAAGAGAGAAGCTTAAAAGCTGCAAGAGAAATGTGATTCATCACGTAGGAAGGATCTCTATGAAACTATTAATGATTTTTTCAGCAGAAACCTTCAAGGCTAGGAGATAATAGGATGATATATTGAAAGTGCTGAAAGAAAGAAACTGCTATCCAATAACAATATACCTGGAAAATCTTTCCTCTAATAATGAAGAAGATATAAAGGCTTTCCCAGACAAACCAAAACTAAGGGAGTTTATCACCATTAGACCTACCATGCAAGAAGTGCTAAAAGGAGTTCTCAAATTGAAATTAAAGGACACTAAACAGTAAAATAAAAACATATGAAAATATAACTTTCAATGGTAAACGTAAATATATACACAAATGCAGAATAATGTAAAATAGTAATGATGGTGGATAAATCACCCTTAACCCTAGTGTAGAGCTTAAAAGGCAAAATATTAAGATAAACTATAACACAAAAGTGGATAGTGAATACACAGAATAAAAATAAATTAATTCTGACATTAATAAAATAAAGTGGTACAGGAGAATAAAAGTATAGTTTTTGTATGCAGTTGAAGTTGTCATTAGTCAAAGTGGACTGTTATAATAATAAAGAGTTTTATGCAAGCCTCATTGTAATCACAAAGAAAAAACTTGTAACAGATACAGAAAAGAGAAAGGAGACTGCATATAGTTGCATCCTGGTTTTATTTTTTAACCCATTCAGCCACTCTGTGTCTTTTTATTCATGAGTTTAATTCACTTGCATTACATTATTTATTGGTAAGGACTTACTATTCCCATGTTGTTAACTGTTTTTAATGAATGTTTTGCAGTTATTGTGTTCCTCTCTCCATCTCACGTTGTATATCTTTGTGTTTTGATGCTTCTTTGTGGTGATATTTTTAAATTATTTTCTCTTTTTTGTATCATATGAAATAATAAGAATAATAGATAAGAAGTCAGAAGTAAACTCTTGTATGTAATGAATAGGTTTATGGCATAGACTGTGGTGATAGCTTCAGGGATGCATACTTATCTTCAAAATCATAAAGTTGTGTACATTAAATATGTACAGATTTTTGTATGTCAATCATATTTCAGTACGATTTTAAGAAGAAATGTATGCACTTCCACCTATAGATCTGGCGTTTTGTTATGGTTGTTTAATTTGCAGGCTTCCAGATACTAAAAATAATAGGATAGAAAAAACATGTTCCTCCCCAAGAATGCTTTCAACTGCAAGGAAAAGAAAAACAATTAAAACAAAATCGGCTTTTGTAAATACATTTTCTGTGTTACATAAGAATTTAGAGCTATGGCAGGGCAAAAATGGTCAGCTGGTTAATTCCTCAGTTCATTGTACCAAAAATAACTTCCTTCCTTTCATCCATTCCATACTTCCATCATTAGAAAGTAGAAATATGTCCTCTGACCCTTCATGATAGCAAGATGGCTGCAACAGCTTCAGATAGTACATCCTCACACAGTAATACTGAAAAGTCAGAATAAAGACAGGGCATTTTCCCATCTTTCTATCCTAAGTAAGAATGGCTAAAACTATCTCAGAAGCTAGTCAACTGATTTCCCTTCACATCTTACTTGCCAAAATTCTGTCGTCCTATGTTCATACCAGGATGAGTCACTTGACACGGGTATGGAGTTACCATAACTGGCCTGGACTAATCAAGCTTCACCCCTGAGGTTGGGTAGACCAGATTCTCCTTAGTCTCAAGGTTCTAGGACAAAACATGAAAATAATCAATGAATGTTTGGATATAGGCCACCAAACGACTTTGTGTGTTATGACTGCTAAACCTATCTCTTTGTTCTACTCATCCACAACTTTCATCCTTTCATTATATATGAAAAATACTAACTTATTTGCTTCATTTTTCACAACCCCAAGTTTGTAAGATGAGCTTAAAGAGTTCCTACTAGATCAGTTTGTGGCATGTCTTATAAATAGGCTAACATTCAGTTCACAAAAGAAACACTTACAAGCTCATTAAGAAATGCAATTGTTCATTATCCTTCCTACTCTTGCCAGATCAGCAATATTATTCACTCAAGACACCTAGGGGGTCAGAAGTAGCCACAACATCATCCAGCCAATTCTATTACTTTGATTCTTCAGACTCAGAGATCTTAATGTTTGTGGTACATTATGAAATTCTCAAGAGCAAGACTCTCATCTCCTACAGGGATACATTAAAGGCAATTCATAAATATTTATTAGATAAATTAATACACTTGTGTTATTCATTTTGTGACTCTTCTACACTCTGACTCGATAAAGATTGCCTTTCAAAGCTCATTAAACTTTCTGTATCTATTTATGCTCTGACTCTTCTTCACCCCAGGGAATCTAGATTCACCCTGAAAAATGACCACTTACTTAATATTACACTGCAACATCCTGTTTCACAACACTTCATAGATTTGTGTTATGTCTTGACATAATATGTTTAGGGATTATGACAACATTATTTCTTCTACTATTATAGGACTCGAAGGACTACACTTCAAAACACTTTGGCTAATGTGCAAGACATTTCACAAGCTGGCCTTTGCCACACTCCGGGGTCATGCCTTTGACAACTCCATCAGCACTCTACTATTTAGTCTACGATTTCCTTAGGATTCTCTACGCCACTTTCGTGTATCTGCCTATACAGTTTCCTCTGCCTGAAATGGCCTTTCCTACTTGGTCTCTCTTTGGGACTTATCCTGAGATTTACTCATCTGGTCATAGCTTACCAGACACCCCCAAACAGAATTAGACACCATTTTTTCTGAGTTTCTTTAACTATGCTTTGTTAAAGCTTTGATTTGTTTGATTTGACTTTTTAGCACAATTGTTTTCCTAGGTGGATGGTGAATTTTTTGGAGACAAATTCTGCTTTCTACTCTTCTAGAAAATTATTTTCATTGCCTTTTACAGTCCCTTGAATATAAAAAGTACTCAATAAATATTTTTTAATTTAAAATTTTGAAATGCACATAAATTTACACACAGCAGAGTGTAGGACTGGTGATCTGTGTGAACTGTAGCACCTTCCTTGGAATTCTCAGTGCCTAGTATGATTGTAACTAGTCCGCTTCATTGACAGAAACAACCTAGAGCAAAGTATATTTCACAGTTATTAGGCTGGTGCAAATGTAATTGCGGTTTTTGCATTGTTGAAATTTGCCATTTGATATTGGAATACATTCTTAAATAAATGTGGTTATGTTATACATCATTTTAATGCACATTTCTTGCTTTATGTTTTTTTTTGCTAATGACTTATTTGCTGTTTATATTTATTTTAGACTGTGGAAATGATGTTAGACAAAAAGCAAATCAAGCGATTTTCTTATTTGAGTTCAAAATGGGTCATAAAGTAGCAGAGACTACTCACAACATCAACAACGCATTGGGCCCAGGAACTACTAATGAACATACAGTGCGGTGGCAGCTCAAAAAGTTTTACAAAGGACGCAGGAGTGTTGAAGATGAGGAGTGTAGTGGCCAGCCATCAGAAGTTGACAATAACTAATTGAGTGCCATCATTGAAGCTAATCCTCCTACAACTACACAAGAAGTTGCAGAAGAACTCAACGTTGACCATTCTACGGTCATTTGGTATTTGAAGCAAATTAGATAGGTGAAAAGGCTTGATAAGTAGGTGCCTCATGAGCTGCATGAGAATTTTTTTAAATTGTTGTTTTGAAGTGTCATATTCTCTCATTCAACACAAAAAACAACAAACTATTACTTGATCAAATTGTGACATGCAATTAAAATTGGATTTTATACAACTGTAGATGACCAGCTCAGTGGCTGGATTCAGAAGAAGCTCCAAAGCACTTCCCAAAGCCAAACTTTTACCCAAAATAGGTCATGGTCAATAACATTAATTACAGGGAAATGCAAATTCAAACCACAAGATACCAACATACTCAGGCAAAAGTTGGCCAATTATTAATTAAAAACTAAAAAAAAAAAAATTGGCCAAAAATTGGCTATAATTAAAAAATAAAAAAAATAAATGTTGGCTGGAAATTGGCCATAATTTAAAATTTTTTTAAAAAATGAAACACTTTTACACTGCTGGAGGGAATGTAAACTAGTACAGTCACTATGGAAAACAGTATGAAGATTCCTTAAAGAACTAAAAGTACTAAATGGTAGCATTTGATCCAGCGATCACAATACTAGGTATTACCCAGAGGAAAAGGAGCAATTATATGAAAAAGACACTTGCACATGCATATTTAGAGCAGCACAATTTGCAATTCTGAAAATATGGAACCAACCCAAATAGCCATCAATCAACAGGTAGATAAAGAAAATGTGGTATATACGTATATATACCATGGAATACTATTCAGCCATAAAAGGAACAAATAATGGCATTTGCAGCATCATGGATAGAGTTGGAGACCATTATTCTAACTGAAGTAACTGAGGAATGGAAAACCGAACATCCTATGTTCTCACTTATATGGGGGAGCTAAGCTATGAGAATGCAATGGCATCACAAGAATGATACAATGGACTTTGGGGGACTCATGGGGAAGAGTGGCAGAGTGGTGAGGAATAAAAGACTATACATTGGATACAGTGTACACTGATCAGTTGGTGGGTGAACCAAAATCTCAGAAATCATCACTGAAGAACTTATCTATGTAACCAAACACCACTTGTTCCCCACAAACTACTGAAATTAAAAAAAAATGCCTTTCTTCTTCTGAGTTACAGCAAAATCTGTGCCACTCACAAAGTAGATTGTATCTTCACTTCTTTCCTCTTCAACTAAATTATAAATTTCTGGAAAGTATAGACCAAGTCATGCACACGCATACATCCCCATATAAGTAACACAGTGCCTTGATCTGAGCTTACAATTTTAAAAAACTTAAACATCCATAGTTTATTGAAGTCCATCTTAGAAATAATTTTCAGTTCAGACAATGACAGCTAAGCTTATATACATTTTCAGCTCATGCAACATTCTGTACTATTACCTATGCATATGTTCATAATTATATTTTTTAAATCTCTGAATGATATTTCCTATATTCTAATTTGAGAGATTTAAATAGAACTTTTGATAGTACTTTGATTAAATAGGAAGGGGAAAATGAAGCAAGTCACTGCAGAATTTTGTGTCTCAGTTGCTCTATATCTTTACTTTGCCATATTCTTTCTTCTCTAAAATAAACATATGTTACTGTATGGAAAAAAACAGACACATCTCTTAGGTCAAAATTGTAGTTAAATGCTTAAGTATCAAAGTATAATAATGGGGAGGAGTATGGAGAAGGGAAACAGAGAGAAAGGATTTCCAGGAAGGAGGATAAATAATTTATGTCTTAAAAGTTTCATAGTAATATGTAGAGAAAATATTCTATAAATCCCTAAGTGGATTTATTTTATGGTATGAAATAACTGCTCTCCAGAAAAAAACTCAAATCCTTTCTCTATTATAACTTGTTTCTACAATTTTATCTGTGCTATTAAAAATATGAAATATTGTAGCTTTTTAATATACAGCATTCAATTTGTAGAGAATTCTCAGAATCAAAGATAAAACCAATTTCAAAGGAATAGGTAACCATATTAGGATTCTTCTGCAAGAATGTACTTGTTTCACTCAGATTCTCCAGAGAAAGTAAACACATTTAGAATATACAAAGACCCATTCATCATTTTGTTAAAAGTATAAATAATCCACTGAAGGGAAATGTGGGGAGAAAAACCCAAGAGCAGTATGTGACTCTGGAATACAAAATCAGTTTGGACAAATCATTAGAAAACATACTGTAAAGAATAATT
The DNA here is from genome assembly GCA_963573385.1 of Cacajao melanocephalus. Taxonomy (NCBI): domain Eukaryota; kingdom Metazoa; phylum Chordata; class Mammalia; order Primates; family Pitheciidae; genus Cacajao; species Cacajao melanocephalus. The sequence goes on from CAUYLG010039934.1 coordinate 45,014, forward strand.
CTTTGCTACTCTCCACAGACTCAACAACGTGACATAGAAAGAAATTTACATTTTTGTCATCAATAGAACCCTCTCCCTAGAATAATAGAAAATCTGAATCAACCACTCAACCAGGCAATAAACCATTTCTTAATCAGCGTCATTCTCAAATATCTACCAAATATCTTCACATTTTTAGGACTCTCCAAATGGAAACATCATAGATTCAAATATTGAATGAGACTTTCAAATATCAAAAAGTCCCATGTGCCACCCACAGAAAATTTCACAAATCACAAGGACCAGCAATTCATTAGTGAGGTAAATACAGGTAACAGCCTCTGAACCAGCTCTAAAATCCTTTCAGGTCTTGGGTTTGACATGTTTGTTTGGAGTCTGGATTTACGTGGACTATGTGGTATAGTGTTCTCAGAAGTATCAAGCTTTCTAGCCCCGAATATTCTCAAGACTCCTAGAAAGAGAAGCTTGGTCTAATTTTGCTAACTCTAAAGATTTTGGAATCTCAATAGTCCTTGTTCCATTGAGTAGAAATTTGAAACATTAGATCCTGTTAATACTTACCTGGCTGAGCTAAGAATACATCTAGGCTAATTTAGCATGTTTGGGCAAGAACATGCTAGATTGGCCTTGTACAACTAGAAGAAATAAACTCTAGATCCACTCCATCCTTTACATACTGAAAGCTTCACTTCAAGTTCAAACATTACCATACTTTTGCCTTTTTCTCCCCTAAAACGGTAGTATTTATCATTTCTGTCATGAACTACTCAAGCATACGGCCTTTCTTACACAACAACACACACATACACACACACACACACACATATATATATACTTAACAACCATTTACTATTGGCCAGGTATTATTCTAAGCACTTTATAAATATTTCAATTAATGTTTATGGCAATCTTTGGAGGTATGTGCTATTATTTTCCCCATTTTAAATATGAGAACACTGAGGTACAAACAGGTTGAATACTTTGCCCAAAGTCATAGTCTGTAAATAGTGAAACTAGGATTTGAATTCAGACAGTCCAAATCTAAAGTACATGCTCTTAATCACTATGTTTCCTGAAATTGTCCTCCTTAGATACTATTTTGATTGCATAATAGCCATAATCTCCCCACAAAACAACAACAACAATAGCAGTTAACCAATCTATTTAAATTAATATTTTTCACAAAGGTTCACCCTGTTTGCCTATCCACACTATGGACCAACCAATGTTCACTGTTGAAGCCAAAGTGACTTGGTTTCTCCTAAAATGAATCCATCCTCTTTGATAGCCCAATATTGCCTGTGCCTCCTTTTTCCTTATTGCCAATGCTCCTTTTTGTACCATGTAATTTTCCCTCAATGAGGGCCTGCTAAAAGGCCATATAGAACTGTAATTTTGTTTATTTCCTTACTTGAGCTGTCATCTAATAGAATTTCCCTCTCTGCTATCTTGAACATGACTTCTTGCCCACCAGTCCTACAGTGCCTCTAAGACTCCTTCTACCTAACTGGCCTTATGGACTTGCTCCTACACTGTCAATTTTGTCCTGATGTAGTTACTGCTCACTCATGATGTCTTCCCCCAAACAGTGCGGCCCTTCTCTTCTTTAAATATTGCTCAAAACTAATCTTAACAGCATTTTTAATCTAAGAAAGTTTTGCATTTGTTTGTATGGCAATGTATTTGTCACTACATTAATACATTTTATACTCATTCAGTAATCTCTCAATAAATATTTGTGGAGGGAAAAGAAGCAAAAAGGAAGTAATGGAGGTTGGAGGAGGCAGAGGGCAAGAGATGGAGAATGACAGAAAAGAACTCTTATATAAGGGCTTATTTAAAAGGATAACTGTAAAGCAAATTTCTACTTTTTTACATTTAAAAGAGCATGTTTCAATTGCTTATTCAATCTAAACTTGGACCTCCAAAAACAATTATAACAATTAACCCCTTAATTATATCTATGGCTTAACAGACAAAATAATATATAACAGGATAATACATGTGCTTTCCTCCACCACAGAAATTTTTATCTAATAACCTTGAATTCCAATTTTAAAGCCCAATCTTTTAAGTAATGATTTTTTTAATCATTTTTAGAAATGTTACTCCAGGGGGAAAATGAGACCCAAAAAGATAAATGTTAGCAATTAAACTAGAATCTTCTATCTTATGCTAGACGGTGCATTTATAAAGCCACATAGAAAAATATGAATCATCTTTATGACAATTGTTACAAGAATCATTAGTACTAGTCTTGCATTAAGTAAGGAAATAAATTGCTTTGCTCAAAAGTTAATCCAACTATTCCTTTACGCATTCACTAAAATTAACATTTTCCATACTAGAAGGACAGCTAAGTACCTTGAACTCCTTGCAGCAAACAATTAATATGCATTACTATTACAAAACATCTAAATTTTGACAGTTTAATTGTACTAGATATGGTATAGTGCCTTGATTGTTTTGATTGACCTGACTTGTCAAATGAAGTCAAAACCATCAAATAATATTTGACATGGACCAACAATTTCGGGCACAAGAATATTCCATTTCATAATCTATCACAGTAGAGATTTTGAACAGTATAAACAAGACAGAATAAAAAGTAAAGACATTGTATATAACAGTAATAATAATCCTTATAGCAAGAGTTTCTACTTTCCAAAGTCAATGATGTTTTGTCTTTTCAACTTGCATTGTACAAGAATTAAATTGTCTTTTGGTGTGCTCCTCATTTATGTATTTTCTTCACCTTTTCTTTTCAGTCAGCTGCCTTTTGAATCTTTTTCTAACAATTTACATTGTGTTTGCCTTGGAGGAAGTGTCAGGTAAGGAAGGTAAAACAGATCAATTGCTTTTGCTTTTAGATATCCTCAAAATCTTGGTAGAGGAGACATTTATTTTTAAAAACAGTTGTTTTAGTTACAATGGAGTTCATTTATCAACCTCATGGCCTCTTTCAACCACATGGATGATTAATAGTAACTTGGACATATGAAAAAAAATATTTAAAAAAAATATGAAGAAACAAGAATGAAGACATATTTAATCATGATGATAAACTGTCTCGTTGAAAATAAAAAATGCAAAAAAATAAGTATAAACAATGTTATCTAAAATTTATATATTTTATTGTAATCTAGCAGTAAAACCAATGCTAATTAGTTACATATAAGAGAACTCTTCCTAGAAAAATCCATGGCTTCCTTTTCTGCTAAAAATAAAATAATAGATCAGTACCATTTTTGTGTAATTGGCACTGCTATCAATCTGTTCCTCTTTGGTACAACCTCCACAATATGACTTAATAATCTCTTTATAAAAGTTTATAAATTGATGTCAGTCTTCTTGCTTTAAAAATATTGGCTAGCTCTTCATGCCTGCAGAATTATTCCTTATCTTGGCAATGATGCCCTTCCTAACCTGACCTTAGATGAATTCGAAGCCCCTTACTCCATTTCTTCACCGTCTTGTTTACTTTCCCAATCTTATGAACTTCAATTTCTTGGCTTTCCCTTAACTGACTATATTATTTCATACTCTTTATTGGAATATTCTTCATCTCCAACTTTGACTAGAGAAATTCCTATACATTCCTCGTGGCCCAGTATAAATATTAGTTTCTCTGTGAAATCATTACTATTCAAGGAAGAGTGAGTTGCTTCCGCCTGTATATTTCCAAACATATGCTTATTCCTAACTATGAATATACCACACATCAAGTTTTGTCGCAAATATTGCTTACGTGAGACATCCTGTGGTATATTGATGATGGCTTGTTATCTAGAGTCAGCCCTAGTTACCTCACAGGAGTTTTATATCAGATGATATAGGTAAGTATCCAGACTATTTTATGTGTTTTGATAAGTATTACAGATGTCCACATCTTTCTATATAAAATGATAACCTAAGGATACAAACCAAATACACAAAATATTTTGATTTTAGATGAAATCTTAAATACCATAAGACTGGTTATATGATTCTTGTTTTATTTGCATGTTCACAGTTAATCCCTATAAAGCAGGATATATCCCATATACAGTATTTTTAATAAGTGACACAGAAATCAAAAGTAGAGGATTTTATCCCTATTGGCTTTAAAATAGCTTAATTTAAAAGTGCTAATAATGAACAATATATTGGCAATCCAAAACCTTTCTTAAAGTGTACTTTTGTTCTTTTTTACATTTTACATTTGCATCCAGCCTTTTTTCAAGACCTGTGATTTTGAATAAAGGCAAGATAAGCCATAAAACTAATAAAATACATTCTTAGCTGAAAGAATACTAGCTATATCAAGGAGAAACCCCCACAGGTGGCATGTTAAAATGAGCAATAAAAGAAGTATAAAAAGGGGGATAAAAGAAGAGATAAAAACTAACCCCTACATTCCCTACTACTAGTAATGAATAAATCAATTATTCCAAAATAAGCCTAAGAAAAGAAAACTTAAAATAAGCCATGTACTGAAGTAAGTGGATTGAGGGGTTGTGTGCAGCTATTCCTACTAATTTAGATATCCAAGACCTTTGATTTCACAAATCCAGATTGCAATATAATCATTCTGCAAATTCTTTGCATGGATCTTTCCTAAACAGTTTGGGAAGTTACTACTCTGATGGGGACGATATCTAACTTGCATATGCAGGATAAATACATTTTTCTTATAAATTATACTTGGATTCAGGGTACATTATTAAAGCAGTATCACTTGAAATATGTATCAGAAATATATATCAGAAAGCAGATTTTGTTTTTTTACAATAATTTCGCACTGACTGAAAAGCTACAGAGATTGAATCATAATCACTAATCAGTGATGGCAAGAATAGCGGGACTCACTATCTAAGCATACAGGTCTAGACCGGCAGAGCTCAAATGTTTTTCTGCCTGTAACTGTTGATAGGTCCTGTTCAGAAGGTAAATTTTCTGTATTATTCACGATAAAATGTCCTCAAAAACAATATTGTAAACAGGAACAAAATGAATATACACTTACTGTGTGTATTCTCTATATATAGTATGTAGAATTTATGACTTGTAAACCATTTAGAAAAAAATCTGTATTACAATTCCAGATGGCTGCTTAATTTTATCATGAAATTTATTTCAAAATCTTTAAACATTTACTACTGATAAACTATATTGGCAAAGATATATGTGATTGATTAAAATTGATGTTTATAGCAGGTGGCCAAATTGCACAAATCTGCTTTGCTATGAAGCTGTATTAAAAACACCACTTGTAAAACTAATCTGCCATTTTAAGGAAATGGTTCAAGCCAATCCAGTAGCTTTCCCTTTTTAAAAATTTTGACCACTTAGCTGCCTGTGCCCTACCAATACGCTAATATCCATCTGGGACATAGTCCATTATGATAATCCAAAGATGCAAAATGGAATGATGACCAGACTCTGTCCCTTGTTCCTCAAAAATACCAGGATGAAAACAGTCCTAAAGCTTTATTGTCCTCACCTTTCTGTTTCAAAATTTACCTTATGTTGGAAACTTATGAGCAAAATGTCATGCTGACTACAAGAAATATTCAAGCTTTCTTTATATACTCAGAACTGTTATATACTTGGGTAAGATTGGTGATTATGTCCCCCATGCCATCTGTCCACTTTAGTTTCCAGAACCCAAAAAACACTATTTATAGAGATTGTATCTAGGAGATAACCAAACTATGCAGACTGCAAGGGTCAGAAAATAATTGCCTTGCATTGCCCAGCTCATGCTTGGTAACAGTGTTGATGGTGACAGTGGAGTGATGAGACCAGAGATCAAGATATATAATCTACATCTGCTATTAATATGCTGACATCAGAGGCAGATCCAAGATGGCCAAATAGGAATAGCTCTGGAGTGCAGTTCCCAGTGAGAACAATGCACAGGGTGAGTGATCACTGCATTTCCAAACCAGTTATTACTGCCCACAGACCAGGAGATTCCCAGGCTGAAAAGTGCCATGAGTTTCCAGCATGGCTGTTTCAGCTGGCACAGCAGGTCTCTGCACAAAAACTTACACAAATCTGGGCAGTTGTTTCAACTGGTGCCTGGAATGCCTGGGAGATAGATCCACCCATTCAACTGAAAAAAAGGGGGTTGAAACAGGAAGCCAGGTGATCTGGCTCAGTGGGTCCCCCTCCACACAAAGACCAGCAATCTGAAACGCTCTAGATTGAGAGTTTTATAGCAAGCACAGTTGGACCCAGGACAGTCCAGCTCTGTGGGAGGAAGGGTGTCCACCACTACCGAGGCAGTCCGCCACTACTGAGGCAGTCCGCCATTACTAAGGCAGACTGCCATTACCCAGGCAGTTCTAACTATAAATCTATATACAAAATTGCAAGGAAGATCACACAGCAGCTGGGCAGAGTCCATGGCAGCTCAGCAACACCTCTGCAGGCAGATTGTGACTAGGCTACCTCCTAGGTGGGCAGGGTGTCTCTGAAAAAAGGCAGCAGCACATCAGGAACTTATAAATAAAGCCCCACCTTCCCAGGACAGAGCACCTGGGAAAAAAAGGTGGTTATGAGTTCCTCTGCAGCAGACTTAAATATACCTGCCCAGCAGCTCTGAATGAAACAACAGAGCTCACAGCTAAGCACTTGAGCCCCTATAAGGGTCAGACTATCTCCTCAAGCAGCTCCCTGATCCCTGTATGTCCAAAGAGACACCTCATAAAGGAGAGCTCAGGCTGACATCTGGTGAAGATAACAGAAGAAGAAACTGGCAGCAACCCTTACTGTTCTGCAGCTGCTGCAGGTGATCACAGGCAAGCAGCTTCTGGAGTGGACCTCCAGCAGTCCTACAGCACAGGGGCCTGACTGTTAGAAGGAAAACTGAAAAACAGAAAGAAATAACTTCATCATCAACAAAAAGGATGTCCACTCAGAGACCCCATCCGAAAGTCAACAACTACAAAGACCACAGGTAGATAAATCCACAAAGATAGGAAGAAACCAGTGCAAAAAGGATGAAAACACCCAAAACCAGAATGCCTCTCCTCTTCCAAGGGATCAGAACTCCTTACCAGCAAGGGAACAAAGCTGGATCGAGAATGAGTCTGATAAATTGACAGAAAAAGGCTTCAGAAGGTGGGTAATAACAAACTTCTCTGAGCTAAAAGAACATGTTCTAACCCAATGCAAAGAAACTAAGAATCTTGAAAAAAAGGTTTGATGAAATGCTAACGAGAATAAACAGCTTAGAGAAGAATGTAAATTACGTGACGGAGCTGAAAAACACAAGAACTTCGCAAAGCATACATAAGTTTCAATAGCTGAATCAATCAAGCAGAAGAAAGGATATCAGAGATTGAAGATCAACTCAATGAAACAAAATGAGAAGGCAAGATTAGAGAAAAAGAGTGAAAAGAAATGAACAAAGCCTCCAAGAAATATGGGATAATGTGAAAAGACCCAATCTACATTTGATAGGTGTACCTGAATGTGACCAAGAGAATTAATCCAAGCTGGAAAACACTCTTCAGGATACTATACAGGAGAACTTTCCCAACCTAGCAAGGCAGACCAATATTCAAGCCCGGGAAATACAGAGAACACCACAAAGATATTCCTCAAGAAGAGCAACCCCAAGGCACATAACCATCAGATTCACAAGGGATGAAATAAAGGAAAAAATGCTAAGGGCAGCCAGAGAGAAAGGTTGGGTTACCCACAAAGGGAAGCCCATCAGACTCACAGTCTCTCAGCAGAAACCCTACGAGTCAGAAGAGAGTGGAGGCCAATATTCAACATCCTTAAAGAAAATAACTTTCAACCTAGAATTTCATATCCAGCCAAACTAAGCTTCATAAGCGAAGGAGAAATAAAATCCTTTATGAACAAGCAATTGCTGAGACATTTTGTCACCACCAGGCCTGCCTTACAAGAGCTCCTGAAGGAAGCACTAAATGTAGAAAGGAGCAACCAGTACCAGCCACTCCAAAAACGTACCAGATGGTAAAGAACATCAACACAATGAAGAAACTGCATCAACTAATGGGCAAAACAACCAGCTAGCATCAAAATGGCAGGATCAAATTCACACATAACAATATTAACCTTGAATGTAAATAGGCTAAATGCCCCAATCAAAAGACTGGAAAATTGGATAAAAAGTCAAAACCCATCTGTGTGCTGTATCCAGGAAATCTATCTCACGTGCATGGATCCACATAGGCTCAAAATAAAGGGATGGAGGAGGATTTACCAAGCAAATGGAGAGCGTAGAAAAGCAGGAGTTGCAATCCTAGTCTCTGATAAATAGACTTTAGACCAACAAAGATCAAAAGAAACAAAGAAGGGCATACATAATGGTAAAAGGATCAATGCAACAAGAAGAGCTAATAATCCTAAATATATATGCACCCAATACAGGAGCACCCAGACACATAAAACAAGTTCTTAACCACCTGCAAAGAGACTTAGACTCCCACACAATAATAGTGGGAGACTTTAACTCTCCACTTTCAATATTAGACTGATCAAAGAGACAGAAAATTAACAAGGATATCCAGGACTTGATCTCAGACCTGAACCAAGCAAACCTAATAGACATTTACAGAACTATCCACCCCAAATCCATAGAATATACATTCTTCTCAGCACCACATCACACCTACTCTAAAATTGACCACATAATTGGAAGTAAATCATTCCTCAGCAAATGCAAAAGAATGGAAATCATAAACAGTCTCTCAGACCACAGGGCAATCAAATAGAGCTCAGGATTAAGAAACTAAATCAGAACCACAGAGCTTCATGGAAACTGAACAACTGGCTCTTGAATGTTGACTGGATAAACAATGAAATGAAGGTAGAAATAAAGATGTTCTTTGAAACCAACAGGAATGAAGACACAAGGTACCAGAATCTCTGGGACATATTTAAAGCAGTGTCTAGAGGAAAATTTATAGCAATAAATGCCCACATGAGAAGCAACGAAAGATCTAAAATTGACACCCTATCATCTAAATTGAAAAAGCTAGAGAAGCAAGACCAAAAAAACTCAAAAGCCAGCTGAAGACAAGAAATACCTAAGATTGGAGCAGAACTGAAGGAGATAGAGACACAAAAAACCCTTCAAAAAATCAATAAATCCAGGAGCTGGTTTTTTGAAAAGATCAACAAAATAGACTGCTAGCCAGATTAATAAAATAGAAAATAGAGAAGAATCAACTAGAGGCAATAAAAAATGATACAGGGGATATCACCACCAATTCCACAGAAATACAAACTACCATCAGAGATTACTACAAACAACTCTTATGCACATAAACCAGTAAACCTGGAAGAAATGGATAAATTCCTGGACACTTGCACCCTCCCAATCCTAAACCAGGAAGAAGTTGAAACCCTGAATAGACCAATAACAAGGGCTGAAGTTGAGGCAGCAATTAATAGCCTACTAACCAAAAAAAGCCCAGGTCCAGATGGGTTCACAGCTGAATTCTACCAGACATACAAATAGCAGCTGGTACCACCACTTCTGAAACTATTCCAAAGAATACAAAACGAGGGAATCCTCCCCAAATCTTTTTGTGAGATCAATGTATCCTGATACCAAAACCCAGCAGAGACTCAACAAAAAAAGGAAACTTCAGACCAATATCCATGATGAACATTGATGCAAAATTCTTCAATAAAATACTGGCAAACCAATTGCAACAGCACATCAAAAAGCTTATCCATCACAATCAAGAAGGCTTCATCCCAGGGATGCAAGGCTGGTTGAACATATGCAAGTCTATATACATAATCCATCACATAAACAGAACCAAAGACAAAAACCACATGATTATCTCAATAGATGCAGAGAAGTCCTTTGACAAAATTCAACACTGCTTTATGCTAAAGTCTCTCAATAAACTAGGTATTGACAGAACATATCTCAAAATAATAAAAGCTATTTAAGACAAACCCACAGCCAATATCATACTGAATGAGCAAAAACTGGAAGCATTCCCTTTGAAATCTGGCACTAGACAAGGATGCCCTCTCACACCACTCCTATTCAATGTGGTATTGGAAGTTCTAGCCAGAGCAATCAGGCAAGAAAAAGAAATAAAGACTATTCAATTAGGAAAGGAGGAAGTCAAATTGTCTCTATTTGCAGACAACATGATTGTATACTTAGAAGATCCCATTGTCTCAGCTCACAATCTCCTGAAACTGATAAGCAACTTCAGCAAAGTTACAGGATACAAACTCAATGTGCAGAAATCACAAGCATTCGTATACACCAATAACAGACTTAAAGAGAGCCAAATCAAGAATGAACAGCCATTCACAATTGCTACAAAGAGAATAAAATACCTAGGAATACAACTAACAAAGGATGTAAAGGACCTCTTCAAGGAGAACTAGAAACCACTGCTCAAGGAAATAAGAGAGGACACAAACAGATGGAAAAACATTCCATGCTCATGGTTATGAAGACTCAATATCATGCAAATGGCCACACTGCCGAAAGTAATTTACAGATTCAACACTATCCCCATCAAACTACCTATGATCCTCTTCACAGAACTGGAAAAAACTACCTTAAACTTCGTATGGAACCAAAAGAGAGCCCGCATAGCCAAGACAATTTTAAGCAAAAGGAACAAAGGTGGAGGCATCACACTACCTGACTTCAAACAATACTACAAGGCTACAGTAATCAAAACAGCATGGTACTGGTACCAAAACAGAGACATAGACCAATGGAACAGAACAGAGGCCTTGGAGGGAACGCCACACATCTACAACCCTCTGATCTTTGACAAACCTGACAAAAACAAGCAATGGGGAAAGGAGTCCCTGTTTAATAAATGGTATTGGAAAAACTGGCTAGCAGTGTGCAGAAAGTAGAAACTGGACCCCTTCCTGACACCTTACACTAAAATTAACTCCAGATTGATTAAAGACTTAAACATAAGACCTAACACCATAAAAATCCTAGAAGAAAACCTAGGCAAGACCATTCAGGACATAGGCATAGGCATAGGCAAGGACTTCATGACTAAAACACCAAAAGCATTGGAAACAAAAGCCAAAACAGACAAATGGGACCTAATTAAACTCCACAGCTTCTGTACAGCCAAGGAAACAATCATTAGAGTAAACTAGCAACCAACAGAATGGGAAAAAGTTTTTGCAACCTACCCATCTGACAAAGGGCTAATATCCAGAATCTACAAATAACTAAAACAGATATACAAGAAAAAAACAAACAAACCCATCCAAAAGTAGGCAAAGGACATGAACAGACACTTTTCAAAAGAAGACATTGATGAGGCCGACAAACATATGAAAAAATGCTCATCATCACTGGTCATTAGAGAAATGCAAATCAAAACCACATTGAGATACCATCTCACACCAGTTAGAATGGCGATCATTAAAAAATCTGGAGAAAACAGATGCTGGAGAGGATTTAGAGACATAGGAACACTTTTACACTGTTGGTGGGAGTGTAAATTAGTTCAACCATTGTGGAAGACAGTGTGTCAATTCCTCAAGGACCTAGAAATAGAAATTCCATTTGACCCAGCAATCCCATTACTGGGTATATACCCAAAGGGTTATAAATTGTTGTATCATAAAGACACATGCACACATATGTTCATTGCAGCACTGTTTACAATATCAAAGACCTGGAACCAACCCAAATGCCCATTGAT
>CAUYLG010039936.1:0-60561 GCA_963573385.1 Cacajao melanocephalus
TCTCCAGACAACTTCAGAATGTAGAACAGTGAGCACACAACTGACCTGTCTCCTTCAGACAGCCCGTGTCACCACAGATCACACGACTAAAAGGAGAAGAGACATTTTGGGTTGAAAAAGAGTAAAAAGATGATGGAGCTCCATTTCTTTAGTTCTTTTGAACCCAGAGTGTCTCCTCACCTTTTTGTTGTTGTCATTGATGGTGGTGACATGGGCTTGTTTGTAGAGGACAGGTCAGCTGTCTGGCTCAATGGTCTATACTCTGAAGTTGTCTGAAAATGTCCTCGTGATTAAATTCAGCCTAAGTGTTTTTCCGGGAACACTGCAGGGTCAATGCTACCTCACCCATCTGCAGGCAGAGAAGCTCCCGTGTGTCTCCCACCATGATCGTGACACCAGGACTGTTCCACCATTTGTCTATCACCATGATCTGTACCTTTCAGAGACACCTTATTTATACCGAAGTAATTGGAAAAATGGTTTTTAAAAGTATTAATATCCTGCATTCAGATGATCATCCCCTAAACATTTTATTATTCATTAATCATCCCTGGCTGTGTCAATTATTATATTTATATCTCTACACTGGAAATTTTAAATTTTTACTGTATCTGCTTTTAGCTGGTTTCTGTTGTTGAAACAAACAAACAAAAAACCAGTCCCTGCCTGCATTTTAATTTTTGCCAAAGTTAATTTAAATCTATACAATTCAAATTTTTTGTCTTTAAGATAAGACTATCAGCACATAAGTCCACAGCAAAACATAGATTTTACTGATTTTTAAGCTGTTGTTAATTTCTGGCTGACAAGAGACATAGTTTACTTAGTTAGCTGCTAATATCCATTTACGTGAGCAGCCAGGGAAATGTCAGTCAGACTAAGGATATGCAAAGCCCAGGCCATTCTCTTTGAGTCTTTTAAACTATTTCAAAAGAGAAGAGAATATGTACATTCCATATATGTGGACAGGAACGAGGATACACTAAAAGACACAAAGAACTATTTCCCAAAACAGAATGGAAAATTAGATTTAAATAAACATACACCATTAAAATTTATAAAACATTTCCTCATGAAACATAATCTCTCTAAACTTAGCCATTATATGAAAGTCAATTTTTAATATACTGCACTACATTGACTGTTGACGTTCATAAGAATACGTTTCCAAGTTTATTATTTGAAAAACCAAATGGAGTATACTCCTTTTTTTTAATTTTTGCAGTGATCTTTTTAAGATTGAGGATTTTTTTTTTCAAAATAAAACCAAAGATTTTAAAGACTGAAAATGACATTAAAATTTATCTTCTCAAAGTAATGATGTTTAACTCTGTGTATCTTATTCCTGTTTATAGTATAACTGTCAAGTGATCATTTAACAGTTCTTTAAATATTTCAAATTACTGGGAACAAACTACATTCCAGGGTGTATCTTCTTTTTTTTTTTTTTTTCTTTATTTTACTTTAAGTTCTGGGGTGCATGTGCAGATCTTGCAGGATTGTTACATAGGTGTACACACGCCATGGTGGTTTGCTGCCTCCATCCCCCCATCACTTCCATTAGGTATCTCTCTTGATGCTATTTTTTCCCAATCTTCCCCATCCCCTGCCAACCCTCCCTCATTCCCCCACCCCCAACAGACCTCAGTTTGTGATGTTCCTCTCCTGTGTCCATGTGTTCTCATTATTCAACATTCTCTTATGAGTGAAAACATGTGGTTTTGACTTTCTGTGCTTGTGTCAGTTTGCTGAGAATGATGGTTTCCAGCTTCATCCATGTCCCTGCAAAGGACATGAACTCATCCTTTTTTATGGCTGCATAGTATTCCATGGTATGTATGTGCCACATTTTATTTATCCAGTCTATCATTGATGGGTATTTTGGTTAGTTCTAAGTCTTTGCTACTGGGGACAGTGCCACAATAAACATACATGTGCATGTGTCTTTATAATAAAATGATTTATAATCCTTTAGGTATATACTTAGTAATGGGATTGCTGGGTCAAATGGTATTTCTAGTTCTAAACAGACAATGCCGTCAAAAAGTGGGTGATGGATATCTACAGGCACTTCTCAAAAGGATCTGTTTTCTGTACCTGCAGATTTTCCTCTACTCAGAATGTCATATAAATGTAAGCTGTTGAGTCCAGCTTCTTCCACTTAACATAATGCATCTGAAATTTACCATGCTGTATGTAAAGTAAGCCATGGTACATATGGCTTTATGAACATAAAATTTCATATGTACCTTTTTATTGTTGACTAGTATTCTCTTCTTTGGTAGACTTCTATTTGTTTGTCCATTCCTCAGCTAGAAATATTTGAATTGTTTCTAGTTCGAGGTCAGTAAAAGTCACTATACATACTCAGCTACAGGTTTTTGGTGTGAACATGTTTTTGTTTCACTTGAACAGTACACATGGGTCAAATTGCTGAACCAGATATTAATGAAGTTTAATTTTATGAGAAACTGTCAAAATATTTACACAAATGATAACATTTTGCATCCCATGAGCAATGTATACGTTTTCAACACCCACCAGTACTTGGCCTTGTAAAATTTGTTGTAGTAGTTGTTGTCAGCCATTTAAATCGTGACCTCATTTTGATTTTTTAGTTTGCATTTCTCTAATGAATAACGACATGGAGCGTTGTTTCATTTGCCTATTTGCCAATTGTCTTCCTTTGTTGAAGTATTTCTGATTTGCATATTATACATTGGCTCTTTCATGACCTTAAAGTTCTATTTCTTGAATTGCATAATATTAGAAGCTCCAAGTACCTACCTATCTTGCTACCAGGAACACACACATTGATGTCTGGGAGACCTTGCTTTTCATGCAGCAGTGAAATTAGTGCCTTCTCTTTTAAATGTAATAATTAAATTAATCTTAAATTAGCTGACTAAAAAAGGAAATCTGAGTACATTTTCAACCTATCCTAATGAAACAGAAGAACAAGACCATTTTAAAGCTATATTCTCCAACTTCTTAAGGAGAGAAAAATGTGCATTGCTTACTTGATATTTATTTTAGAGGCCTTACACATATATCTAGTATGGAATTTTCTTTTATTATCAAAACTTAGTTGAATTATAGAATGACATGAGATAATATTCCAAGTAAAGCATGTAAGTACAACTATAAACATGTTTTCATAATATAGATGCAAACTTTTAAAACAATGGACTTCTATTGGCAGAAATTCTTTTCTCTATGTTTTAGGATCTATAACACACGTATTTCTTCCAAGCTGATGCAATGCCATGGTGAGCATCTCAGGTGGATTTTAGCTGTCACAGGCCTCTCTACTAGGTGTTCTTGTGCAAGGCACAGCCTTCTCAACCTTATATGGTAACATGGATAACTTTGAATTAGAGGAGATGTTTAACTAGGGAGAGGCAGAAAAAGTAATGAGAAATTTGAATAGAAAATGTTATGTTCATAAAGCCATTTTATTACTTCAAACTTGGTGTTAGCAAAGACAGTATTAGCATCCTTTAATGAAATCTTTATGACATATAGCAAAAGTTAATATGGTCTGTGGTATTTGATGAATATTAAGCTAGACTTTTCCAGAACACCAAATACACTTTGGGGAGTAAGTTACAGACTGTTTGGAGATGCACTGGCTCTTTCATGACCCTAGAGTTCTATTTCTTGAACTGCATAATATTAGAAACTCAAGGTACCAAACTTGCTACCAGGGACACAATGATAACTGGGGATCCCTGGCTTTTCATGCAGCAGTGATGAGGCAGCAGAACTGGGAATGTCAGACTGCTGTGATGTTTGCCACAGGAACAATAAGAATCAAATTTACGGCACCATCTACATTTTCTCAGGAATATCCTTGTGTGTTTAGAGCTGCTTTTAGCATCTCTGAAACCATGCATTTTGTGGAAATGTAATTTTCTTTACTTATTTAGACACCACATTGAGAGTTTGTTGGTATGTATCACTCAATGTAGTGAAACACTATAACCTGAATTTTTTTTCTTTACTTCTATGGAAATAAATCAGATAGCTTAATTCATTTGAATGCAGTTTTAGTCAAATTCTCTTTGTATTTTTATGTGGCAATATAGCTACCAGAAACACTCCCATGGCAGCCATGAGCACTATAAAAAGCAAAGTCTCAAAGAACGATTTCAGATTAGGTCCTAAATATGCACAAAAAATAATTTTGGAAAACTCTATTATTTACTTAATCATCCATTCTTAAGCAGTTTAAAAATAAAGAATGAATATCTAATGCCAGCAAGCATAGAAACATTTTGATAGAGCTAAGTTGATCATAAACTTGATGTATTAGGATATGCAGTTACATTTTCAATATAATGCATCTAAAATATTAATAAAGATGTAGTCATAAAATGCCATCAAAGCATTAAAGATGGGCAGTATTCAGCTCTGCATTACTTTATTCTTGCTTTCTTTTGATTAACTTTATGACCTAGGGAAAGCATTAGAAAAAAAAAAATGAATGTATTCAAAATTCAGGTACATCAGCCATGTTTATTTCAAAATTAGAAAAGAAAAGGAAAATGCATTTTATTTTATTTTACTTTACTAGCATTATACTCACGGCAAAGGAATTATACATGCTGCACTAGGAGGAAGACAAATGCTTAATGATAATTGAAGTAAACTGTTGCATTGCTGATGTAGTCATACTAAGATATAACCCAAGGTTTCCAGGAAAATTGGTTAATGAAATGAGGACATTACTGAATATTTATAATTATACAAAAAATAACCTAGAATAATTTAAATTTTGCATTTAAATTTTTAAAAAGACAATAACACTAACCTCGAAGAGTAACTTAAAATTTTATGTGTTCTTTTGTATTGTTAACTATTACATTTTCTGAACATATTAATGATGTTTTTGTTATCTAAAATCATTGAAGATACAGAAGAAAGCAGGAATAATAAATAAAAATTTCCCATCCTTCTAGTTATGAAGGTTAAACTCAGTAATATTATTGAAAGTAGCTTCTATCAAACAGCTCCTGGTGTGGCGTCTCATTTCCCACTGAAGTACTGGTGAAGAAAATATCAAACACAAAAAAAATCACAGCACTGAAAACTCAGAGTGATTGGCAATGCCTCTTAAGAATTTGGGAGTAATTTTTTATGATGTATAGTTGACAGTTAATATTTTTAAAGTCATACTCTACTGACACTCTGTCTTACGAATCAGAGAAGCACTTCAAGTTTGGCAGATAAATAAACTGACTGGGATCAGGGATGCATAGAAGAACAGAGATTCATTGGAAATACCTGTGGTACATTATAACAATATTTTGGCATGGCATATTGGTTCATCCTTCATTATATATCTACAGATACCAAGTTTATAGATGACAAGAGGGGATTTTATATTTTACTTTATGGTTTTCTTAACTTTTTAAACTTTCTCCATCCCCATATAGAAAGTTCACAGAAGAAAGGTGATGTGATTGAATCATAATCCCCCCAAAAGTAGGTTTGTGTTCTCATTCCCAGAACCTATGAATGTTAACCTTTTTAGAAAGAAAAAAATAGGTGTTTATAGATGTAACTAATCAAGGATTTAAGATGAGATAATTCTAGATTATCTAGGTGGACCCTAACTCTAATAACACGTGTCTAGGAGAGGAGAAGATGCAGAAAGGAAAAGGAAGTGTGAAAAAGTGTGAAGATGAAGGCAGAGAGTGGAGTAATGTGGCTATAAACCAAGAAAACCAAGGGATGCTGGCAGACACCAGGAGCTGCAAAAGCCAAGGAAAGATTATTCCCTAGAGCCTCCAAAAGGAATGTGGCCTTGGTGATCCCCTGCTTTTGGAATTCTGGAATGCAGAACTGTGTGAGGGAAAAATTTCTGCTGTTTAAAGCCACCCAATTTGTGGTAGTGTGTTACAACAGCCACAGGAAGTTGATAAAGATGGGGTAAGGAGATAGCGGAAAGAAGCACCCAGGAGTAGGGCACTGATGTGATAGTAAACAAGTATGCATCAGGGAGAATTCTGGTAAACGTGCATCTTTGGGTTAATCATGACAACCAAGATGATGACAATGATGATCATGATATCTTCTATGTTTTCGTTTTTATTTCTAAATAACTTATTGTTGAAAATTTCAATCATGAAACCTCACTGCCTGAGTGCTTTTATTCTTCATGTGCATGTAGTCTAATATATTACTATTTTTTTTTGTGAAGTGCACTGTGGTGAGAAATAAGAACTAAGTTATTTATGGCTCTACAAAGCATCTATTTTTTTCAAACAAATATTATCTACCTTCACCTCCATTGAAAGCATATCTTCCAAATATCAGTCTGGTAACTAAGCAAATCTGAAGTGTGAACGTTGTAAGATTCAAAATAGTCACTTGGGCTGAATTCTGGCAAGTGAAACTAGAGAAGCCCATGAATGGAAGGCTTTTTGCACAATTTGCCAGATAACAGTAACTCTAACAAGAAATTTTTCCATACCACAGCTGACTACCTAAGTCACACAAGGGCAGCTAACAGCTCAGGGACAACTAGTCAAATGTATAAGAATATTTGCCTGTTTCAAAACTATCTCAAGAGCCCAGCTGAAAACTACAAAGGCCTAAC
The DNA here is from genome assembly GCA_963573385.1 of Cacajao melanocephalus. Classification (NCBI taxonomy): domain Eukaryota; kingdom Metazoa; phylum Chordata; class Mammalia; order Primates; family Pitheciidae; genus Cacajao; species Cacajao melanocephalus. Next base: position 6,605 of record CAUYLG010039936.1, read on the forward strand.
TGTAAGATTACAAACCCTACCTAGCAACTGCTGACACTTTCCAATCAAACTCATCAGCATTTCTAAGATGCTGCTAGCACCAATAAGATTTCTTTCTAAATAGTTTGTGTAATCTCCTCCTTCCTCAATAAACCTAACATTTTCTTTGCTCCCCTGACATCGTGAAGGTCACCCTGGTCTATATGTATGTCTCAGGTTGCAATCCTACTTCTTTTATATTATTCTCAAAGAAAACCTTTTTACTTAGCGATTTGTCTCTACTTTTTATGTTGACAGAAATCAATTAATTAATATCCCCCCTGGTATTATATTAGTGTGTTTCATCTCTTAAGTACTTTTCTTAATTACAAATACTATAAAACTTTATATATTTGCTCTCTCAAAGAAACTCTTAACACATTTTCTCACCTATAATCACTAGGTCTACTTGAAAATTAATTAATTTCTGATAGATTTTATCAGCTCTTTCTCATCAGAGTCTGTGGTACCTGCAGTCACTTTGTAGTTCAACAGAACTACAGAAAAGGATTCCATGTTAGGCTTATTGACATTATATCTGCAGTGTTTATAGTGTGCTTTTCATGAGGATCCTTGATCTAAACTTCTGTTAGGGTGATAATTCCAGCTTGCTCACTGAGATTTTTTTATATTCAACGAAATATCTATGGAACCCATTTTCTTCCAGTTTAGTTTTGGGATTGTTTTTCTTCTTCTTTTTTTTTTTTTCTTTAACATTAATGTTTTTCATTCGGGTTTGATTTGTTCTCTATTTTTCAGTCCTCTCAGACTTTAGTATGCATACAAATAACATGGACATTGCACAGATATGGATCTATTATTTGAGGTGTAGCCTGTGATTATGCACTTCTGACAAGCTCTCATGTGATGCAAAAGTTGCTGATGCACAGAAATATTTTGTTTAGAGATAAAATTCATCTAACTTTGAATTTTGTTCTTCTTATTTCCTACACTTTCCAACATTTTTAATCTTGTAATACTGTATTCTGAGCACCACATTCTGTTCATTGAAATTATCTGGCAAATATTTTACCTTAGTATAAAATAATTGAAGGCATAAGCTCTTTTTAAATATTTATTAAAGGTACTAAACATAAGGGATCCAATTTAGAGGTCAGAGATACACCAATTATTTAATTTTAGAATATTTTAGCACTGGTTCCCTCTATCTTATTTCCCCCTTGGGGAAAATGATAAGAACAAATGTCACCCTGCAGATCCAGGGACATCTGTACTACAGGAGAGGAACCCTGAAATTATAAATCCCAGAGCTTATATACAGTAGCATGCACAGCTGTGCCTCCTTTTTGGAGAAGCAGAAAGTTATCCTTTAACAAAAACAAAACAAATCTCTACTTTTCTAGACTCATTATTTTTTAGAATGTTAATGAATGGCTTTAAATACAGTATTTCTGTAAATCTCTCCTAATAAATTTGCAATCTCTAACACTTATTTATAACAACTTGCCAGTAATTTAATCTTAGAAAGCCTTGGCCTTCGAGAAATATGAAAAAATTCATAGATCATTTATTCCCAACACAACTTACTTTTTCATTCATGTATACTTTTTGCACATCAGGTATTTGGAGTTTCAGAATGATATTTATTAATAACCTATTATCACTGTTCCTAACCTGCACCTTATCTTCTTTGTTTTCTTCCTCCCTCCCATCCTTTTCTCTCTATTCTCCACTTTCTTTACACTGAATGTCTACAGTAAACCATTCTAAGGAGTTTGATGTATAACTAAACACTTCTTAATCCAATTTTCTGTTAAAGGATGTTTGAATTGTTTGGTTGGGGTTTTCAGAAAAAATAAAAACATTATTGAGCAAGTATTTTCTTGGTTGAATAGGAGTAAAATTTCTGGGTCATAGGGTAAATATATATAACTTTTTATAAGAGTTCATAAGTATTCCATTTGTTTTACATCCTTAGACATAGCACTGTTAGTCTTTTTTTCTCTTTATTTTAGTCATTCTAATGTATGTAAAATGGGGTTATACAATAGTTTATTGGTTGAGGATATTTTACATCTTTAAATTTTAAAATACCCTACTAAAGATTATAGAATATTATTTCTTTATTCAGCTTTATTGAGCTATTATTGACAAACATTCTATATAATTGAAGGGTACAAAGTGAGGTTTTATACAGTATACATCCATGTAATATCTCTTCAGTCAAGCTAATTAACATGCCTGCCAACTCACATGGCTACCTTTTGTGTGTGTATGATGAGAATACTAAAATTCTACTTATTCTTCTTTCAGTGTTGGCAACATTGTGCAACTTGTCGGTGCTTGTGAATATGGAAACAGCTGAGGTTTACAGTGAAGATACATGCAGAGCTACAACAGCTCCAGTGTCTGGAGTTCAGGAGTTCCCTTTGTGAAGTAGATCTGATGTCTAAGAAATGGGCCCTCATAGCATGACTGTAGAGCCAGGTCCAAGGCGCAGGTTCATGCAGAGCCACCAAGGCTCCAAATTCAGGGCTCTGGCTAGCCCACAGTGGTGGTGTATGCGATGTCTGAGGCATGGACATTCATGTGACTGTGGAGCCATGGTCTGGAGTAGGCGTAAAGCTGTATGGCCAAAGTTCTGAGGTCTAGAACATGTGCAGGCTTGGGAGGGTAACAACCCCAGTCTTGGGTGGCACAACAGAGGCTCCTTCGTGGGTTAAAGTGTCCAGCAACCTCTTATTTTCCATTGGGTCCACAACTGTGATGGCTGTTGGTTATCTCAATGGCAAAAGCTGCCCTTCTCCTCTGTAGATAAGGAAGTGAGAGTCTATGCTAATGAACAATAAGGGGACCTCTAGTATGAAAATGTTTGCGAGTCCTTGCCTGCTGCAGGAGGTATGGAAGAGCTCATTGGCAAAGGCTTCCAGAGTACTCTGCAACGCTGGCCACGGGGGACTGTGGTGACATCTGTGGTGTGGCTGATATTGATAGCCCCTGTCCCTGTCTTTTGCTCCTAGCTGTTTCCAGATATCTCAGGTACCAGGAATCTCTATAGTAATACTCGACTGTGTTGCTTCAGGTTCTTATTTAACTCTGGAGTCCTCTGAGAGCTATTGTGTGTGTGGATAGATTCAAATTATTGGTTTTTGTTGGAGCATGAAGGTCAGAATCTCCTACTCTGCCACCTTAGAATATTATTATTTTAACTTAGATAAATTACTTTGTTTTTTAATTGGTCTCTAAAATTCCTCCTTTTAAGCAGAGTTGATTTATGTGATCTTAAGTTTATGTCTAGACTTATTTGCCTTTATTTTTTTTTTAGTGCATGAATGGTGTTTTAATTGCATTATCTAGTATTTATTACTGATGTATAGAAAACACTTGTAATTGACAACTTTGTGTATATTCTGATAAACTATGTTTTTTCCTTGGTAGTTATATTTAACAATAACTTAATTTCTTTAATTACAATGGTTACATCTTTTTATTTTTACATTGCTTGATTCCATCTACCAGGCATGCAGGATTATGTTAAATAGGGAAAATATTTAGTAGGCAACATTTCTTGTTGATACAAAACGCAATCATCTTAAGGTTCAACATTAAGTATATTACATTTGCTTTAAGATTTTGACATATAATCATTACTAAGTTAAGAAGTTTTCTTCTATTATTCTCTGAGAATTGTTTTTTTAATTACTACGATCAAGTAAAATAATCACTTTAATCATTTTTAAAAATTACTATCATCAAAAGGTCTTTGTAAAAAACTCTTTCAGATATTGAGATACTTCTGTGATACTTCTCCTTCAGTTAATACATTGAATTGCATAATTACATTTTCTAGACTTAAACACACTTCTAAGTTTAGGGCCTAAGTTAATGATAGTATATTCAAGTAAGAAATAATTTTGAATTTGATTGACCAATAAGAATCCATAGTAAATTGTTTCAATCGGTTTACCAGGATTTATTTGCCATGGTTATGTAAGCCTCATCTAATGAATTTGGGAATGTCTTTTCAATCTCTCTCTCTGTTTTTATTATTGAAAAGGATTTATAGACTATTTGTCAGAGCACACTAGTGAACTGATCTTGTCCGTAGACTTATTTTTCTTTTTATAAATTGATTACATTTTTTGATGGCTCCAGATCTGGCCAAGTTTTCTCCTCTATTTGTATAAAATAAAAGGAGTTCTATACTTCCAGTTATTTGAGTATAATAGTATTTTGTGAAACCCCAGCTGTTTCAACAGGTATTATTTATCCTTCTCTTGTTCCAAATGAAGAGTTCTAACAAACATATGTTCATATGGTCCAGTATTTTAACTCAAGACCTTTTGCCAAAATTAGATGTGATGACTATTGGTTTCATTCTTTTCACCTGTTGTCTCTTATCTATTCCATCTTATTTCTCGAGATGTAAGTAGATATACCTTTGATCTCCCCACAGTATTTTCCATGTCTTCTATACTCTCCTTTTACTTGTCTGTCTGAACTGGATTACAGATAAATGTATTGAGGTTTATTATTAATTTTTTTTAGTCATAGTTATTCTGAAACTTAAAAAGTACCTTGGCGTTTATTCATACTTTCTTATTTTCTAACTGAACCTTTATTAATGTCTCTGTATATGTGAATAAGCATTTTCTAACACATTATGCTAAGGATTAAATTCGTCCTTTATATTAAGATATAAAATTTACTAAAATGCATTAAAATAAACATTTTAAACATATTTAACTTTTGACTTAACTCTAAGCTTACACTGCTATTAAAATATGAAACAGAAAATATGTTTACATATAATATTATGAATGTAGAAAGCATATCTAAAATATGAGATGGGGTTTCGCCATGTTGGCCAGTCTGGTGTCAAACTCTGGGATTACAGGTGTGAGTCACCGTGCTCAGCCTGAAATATTTCTTAAGTAAGAAGACTTGAAAGCAAAAATCACTGATCCATGGGCAATGGATCAGAATGGATATTTTGTTAGCAGGCATAAAAACACATTAATTTCTTTGAACATCTTCATCAGAGTTCTGGGATGATCAGGTGCATTGTAAATGGACAGTAATATTTTGAAAATATTTTATTTTGCCAAGCAGTAGGTCTTGATGGTGGGCTTAAAAGTATTCAGGAAACTATCATATAAACAAATGTGCTATAATCCAGGCTTTGTTGTTCTATTTTTAGAGCACAGGCAGAGTCAATTTAGTATATTTTAAAGGGTCTTAGAATTTTGGGAATGGCAAATAAGCTTTGGTTTCAATTTAAAGTCACCAGCCTCATTAGCTACTAGGAGTTTTAGCTTCTCTTTTGAAATTTTAAAGTCAGCCATTTGCTTTTCTTTAGCTGTGAAGTCCTAGATGACATCTTCTTCCAATATAAGGTTGTTTTACATCTGTGGAAAACCTGTTTTTTAGTGTAGACACCTTCATTAATGATCTTATCTAGATTTTCTGGATAACTTCCTGCAGCTTGTCCATCAGCACTTGCTGCTTCACCTTGCCTTGTTTTGTTATGGAGACGGCTCTTTTCTTAAACCTCATGAGCCAACCACTTCTAGTTTTTGATTTTTCTTCTGCAACTTCCTCACTTCTCTCAGCTTTCACAGAAATTGAAGAGAAGCAGGGCCTTGCTCCAGAATAGGCTTGGGCTTAAGGGAATGTTATGGCTGGTTTGATCTTCTATTCACACCGTTAAAACTTCACCCCTATCAACAATAAATCTGTTTTGCTTTCTTATCATTTGTGTATTTACTATAGTAGCACCTTTAATTTTCCTAAGAACTTTTCCTATGCATTCACAACTTGGCTGTTTTGTGTAAGAAATTTAGCTTTCGGCCTGTCTCAGCTTGTGACATGTCTTCCTCATTGAGCTTAATCATAGCTGGCTTTTGACTTAAAGTGAGAGACATAGAGGCCATTATCGAATTATTAATTGGCCTAATTTCTATATCACTGGTCTCAGAAAATAGGAAAACCCAAAAAGAAGAATAGAGATGGAAGAATGTTTTTCAGTGAAACTGTCAGAACACAAACAAAATGTGTCGATTAATTCTTCATCTTATATGGACATGGATTGTGACATCACAAAACAATTACAATAGTAACATCAAAGATCACTGATTGCAGATTAACATACAGGTATAACAGTTTGAATAAGTTTGAAATATTGTGAGAATTACCAACATGTGACACGGAGACATGAAGTGAGCTCCTGCTTTTGGGAAAATAGTGCTGATAGACTTGCTTGAAACGATTGCTGCAAGCCTTCCATTTCTAAAAGGTGCAATATATGTGAAGCACAGTAAAGTCTAACCCAATAAAACAAAGTATGCCTGTATGTGTTTTGCAAACAATTTCTCCCAGTGTGTGGCTTGTCTTCTCATTCTCATTTTAGTGTCTTTCACAGAAAAGTTCTTAAATTTAATGAAATGCAGCTTATCAATTATTTTATCATAAATTGTGCCCTTAGTGATGTATCTAAAAGGTCATTACTAAAACTAAGGTCATCTAGATTTTCTCCTACATTATCTTATAGGAATTTTAGAGTTTTGCATTTCATAGTTATGTCTGTGATCTATTCTGAATTTGTTTTTGTAAAGGGTGAAAAGTCTATGTGTAGATTCTTTTTTTCTTTTCTTTTTCTTTTTTTTTTTGGCATGAGGATGTCCAGTTTTCCCAGCACTATTTGTTGAAAAGAATATTTTTGTTTCATTGTATTTCCTTGGTTCTTCATCAAAGATCAGCTTATGTTATTTATGTGGATGTATATTTCTCTGCGGTCTTACAGTTTTCGCTAAGAATTTCCTTTGCAGGTCTAACGAAGGCTGTGACAGGACATCAGTTACCCTTTCAGGATGAAAAGACTTATTTTTAAAGCTGCTTGGAGTGTTACTGGTAGAGAACCTTCAGCTGTCAGCCTTCTTTGGGTTTGGGCTCAGCAGCTTTGCACACGGACCTGAGCCTTTTTCTGAGGCAGCCCACATCCAAAGAACGATTAACACAGTGAGAATAAGAAAGCAGGCGATTTTGCCCAACTCAGTATAATGATGAGGGACCCAATGACTCAAAGATCCCTGAGGCCTTGATTAAGGCTTTTGCTGAGAATGCATGAAAACCTGCTTTAGTTTCGGCTGCTGTAACGAGAGATCATAGATTGAGTAGCTTATGAAAAACAGAAATTTATTTATTATACTTCTGGATGCTGTCAAATCCAATATCAAGGTGCTGGCAGATTCAGTGTCTGCTGGGGGCCCATTTTCTGGTTCATGGATGGCAGGTCCTCTCTTTGGGTTCACATACGGTAGAAGTGAGCTAGCTAGCTCTCTGGGGTCTCTTTTATAAGGGTGAATTCATTATAAAAGGACTCTGCCCTCATGACCTAATTGCCTCACAAAGGCCCCTTCTTTCTAGTATTATCATCTTTGGGGCTAGAATTTCAACATATCCGTTTTGAGGGAACACAAACTTTCTGACCATAGTTTTCTACCATTCAGACAGCTTCTCTCTGTGCTCAGATATATTTGTCTTCCTACCCTTTCATATATGTTGATTGGAAGGGCATTCCCTCATAAATTTCCTGTGTTTTAATCTTTGTTTCAGAGTCTGCTTCAGGAACAAAACCTATAAGGGTTGGGTGAATTATGGTCTCATTCCTTAATGGAATGCCACTGTTTATGGAAAATAATGTAATTAAGGGGACAAGGACTTTAGATACTTAAAAGTAGGTTCATTATCTTTTCAGACAAAGACAGGAAGTAAACATGCATTTTGACCTATATTTCTGTGGTAACATTTTCTTGTCACTTTCCTGTTCTGTTCATTTATTCAGTCATTGCCGGATCTGTTTCCAAAGGATGTGGGCAATTTTCAAAACCCTTCTCCTGCTGAAACATTTAGAAACAATAGATTGGTGAAGGGGCTTGGAAGCATCCACATAAACCTGTAGTGCCTGAGGCGCCATCAAAACTCCAGGAACTCAAAAATAATTTTCATGTTTAAGATTCACTTACCTTAAATATCATCTTATGAGTTCAGCTTAAAGAAAGCATGATCAGTTTACAGCTTCATATTTTTATAATTAGGGATTTCTAATTATGTTATTATCTTTATTTTTACCCATGAATATCTACACAGAAACTTCCTTAAATATAAATTTAAATATTTTATGTTCCTTATTTTGCTATAATTATTCCAAATCACAAATGTATCTATCTTAAAATTCTGACAAACCATTGCCTATGCTAAAGAAAATTCTTGCCTCATTCCCTAAAATATCACTTCTTTAAATTTTTAATTAAACTATATTTTCTGTTATCAGAAACTACAAATATTTTGAAATTTTTGTAATATTTATAATTTGTTTTATTTAGTCAATTATGCTCATTTAAGAAGAAAAGTTATACAGTAATATATTGATTGTATCTTTTTCTTCATCAAAAGCATCATAAAATAATTATGTTAGTAGTTATATAAATAAACAGCCCTGTTAGTTATTTTAGGTATATATTGAGCTTACAGGCAAATATTAACTAATAGTACTGGTTGTGGTGGCCTTGAAAATATACTCTTCAGATTTTATACTCTCAGGAGCACAATTCACTGACAGCTCCCATGACTACCCTTCCTGGATCTACCATGATGATTATCCTAAGGTCGTACTTTCCTTAGTAGTTTTTGGCTGATGACAGCGCATGCCCATTCCTATAGGATGTGGGACTCCTATAAAAGAGGGCTTTGACTACAGGACTCTTTGGTGGCCTACCCAATATTTTCTTAGTATTGAGCTATGGTCTGTCTTACTAACCTAGCCTCCTTAACTCCCTGTTTCTTTTACACATTTTGACCTCAGGTATATGAGCTCTTCCTGACTGCTGCTTGTTTGATCCTATAGCTGTTCGCTATTTATGTTAGTGCAATAGGCAGTGAAGAACACTCAGTCCCGATAGACCAGGAAGCTACCTAGAAAATGTCCTTTGGGGAAAAAAGGTCATATTTGCCAAGTGGAAATAGATTATAGGCCACATGATTTCATTTTTACAGTTCAAAGTCTTAGAAATTTCTCAGTGTATTTTAAAAACTAAAGTAATTATCTAGTGTTCTTTAGGGTCCTTGATTTTGTACACATTTATTCATAGTATTTCTTTATCAGTTTTCTTTTCCTTTTTTTTTTTTTTTTCTTTTTTTTTGAGACAGAGTCTTGCTCTGTAGCTGAGGCTGAAGTGCAGTGGCGAGATCTCGGCTCAGTGCAACCTCCACCTCCAGGGTACTGATTCAAGCAATTCTCCTTCCTCAGCCTCCTGACTAGCTGGAATTACAGGCACGTGCCCCCATGCCCAGATATTTTTTGTATTTTTAGTAGAGACGGGGTTTCACCATGTTGGCCAGGCTGGTCTTGGACTCCTGACCTCATGATCCACCCGTCTCGGCCACCCAAAGTGTTAGGATTACAGGTGTGAGCCACTGCGCCCAACCCAGTTTTCTTATTATAGTAGTTCTTTATAAATTCTTGGTACTTATCCCTTGTCACTTGTGTGTTGTCAATATCTTTTTTCAGATTTTATATTTTATTCTCATTTTCTTTTGGAGCCTTCTTGATAAGTGTTTTCCCACCAACTGGAGGTGGGCTTTAGTATTTCTTCATCAAAAATTTAAAAGTACACAAAAAACAAATCACCACCACTGCAATACAAACTTTTAAGATTTTGTTTACAATTGTATTAAGGCAATATATTCAGTTGAAGATAAGCATTTTAAATTATTAGGTCTTCCACTCAGCAACATGATACATGTCTTCACTAAAGTTCCTTTTTTGATTCTCAATGTATATAGATTACATTAAAAAAATTCAATCTGGTGTTTCTATATCAAATCATGAATACTAGCAAACCTTTTAGAATTCTGAGCCCAATTATTTTGCAACTAATTGTAATGCCAAACCAAATTATCCAATATGTATGAAGGCAAAGCAGATATATTTCAGGCATGTGGAATACCACGACATTTTCTGAAAAATTTGTTGGTGGGTGCACTTGAGCATAATAAAAAGAACATTTAAAAAGAATACAACACATGATTTAAAAAAATGAACCAGGGCCTACCACAGTGGCTCATGTCAGTAATCCCAGCACTTTGGAAGGCTGAGGTGGGAGTATAGCTTAAGGCCAAGAGTTCAAGACCAGCCTAGTCAAAATAGTGAGACTTTTCTCTAGAGAAATAAATTAATTAATAATAATAAAATTAGCAGAGCATGGTGGCATACACCTGCAGTTCTAACTACTCAAGAGGCTAAAGTGGGGAGATTCTTTGACCTCAGTGGGTGGAAGTTACAGTGAGCTATGTTCACACCACTGTATACTAGATAGGGTGACAGTGAGACACTTTCTCTACATAAAAACCAACCAACCAAAAAAAAAAAGAAAACAATAGAAATTCAATAGTACAAACAGTAAAACAGGAAAAAAAAAATCTAAAGATTAAAATTAAATCTAAAACAATTCAATTCAAGTTGATGTGTTTACCACTATTAAAATATTATTGAAAGGGGATTCTGTTTTCTCTCAACATGAAAAAACATTAATTAGAAATTGAATAAGAACCAAAGAATTTATAGCAACATACTTTGAATGAAAATATACAATAAATAATGGAGCTGAAAATATCATCATCTGAGATTTAAGAGGTAGAAAGAAAAGATGATGAGTAATTTAGTGGTGTTAATGATTTTATCTTATGTAATGTGGATTCCAAATATTGTATGTGGTAAAAGAAGAAAGAGAGGTGTTCGCATTAAAAAAAATTTGAATATATCCAATAGAAGAATTGAACATAATAAAAATATCCAACCCAGGAAAGAAAGTGGAAGGTAAGTAAAAGTGAAAATAAGTTAAAGTAGTGCCTTCTAAATGTATTCTGAGAAACTACAAAATGAGACAGATCTGCATTTTAGTTTTCAATATATTTTTTAAAGTGTCAACATTTCAAAGTAATGGTTTATGTAAATAACATATAATAAACTTAATACAGGGATGATGACCAACATTTTTAACTTTTGGAACTAGGTAAATTATTTATTATACCTTGTAATGCTTGTCCTGCTTCCTTTATTCTTACGTTTCTGCATGTACATCCATTTAGTACGTCAGACACGAACATTACCACTCATAGTAAACTGCATATATGATTATCCTTCTATAGCACACAAGATCCATGCTTGGTTAATGTCAGGAGCATGTGCTGGAGTCTGTACTGGGTACATATTCCTCCTGGCTTATGGTTCAGCAGAAAAGCACAATACATGCCATCACCGTTATACCACACTACATAGAATTTTAGTACTTACTGTAAATTTAGGGTAGTTTTGAAATTATGAATATTATATGGACTTTTAGATACTATTAAAAATTGCATATGGCTTAATTTGTAAACTCAAATTTTCTGTTTTTAAAGTTTATTAATAAATTTTAAATGTATTGCATTTACATGGTTTTTTTTGATATTTTTTTTTAATTTTATTTTTTATTTTTGAAAGAAAGAAAGAGGAAAGAAAGTGAGAGTGAAAGAAAGAAAAAAAAGACTGTAAGAGAGAAAGAGGAAGAGAAAGAGGGAGAGAGAACGGGATTCTTGTTCTATTGCCAAGCCTAGAATACAGTCTAAAAATGGGTATTAACAACCTCTTTTATGCCAATAAATGTGCTTAACAATGGAGACAGGAAGGAATAAGGGATGAAAATAACAAGCAGCTAACCAGTGTTTTACTGAAAACTGTGAAATGCTATGCAATTGCTGAGGAGTGATTTACTTCCGATTATGTGGTCACTTTTAAAATAGGTGTAATGTGATACTGAGAAAAATGTATGTTTTGTGGATTTGGGGTGGAGAGTTCTGCAAATAATTGTTAAGTTTACTTGTTCCAGGTCTGAGTTCAAGTCCTGGATATCCTTGTTAATTTTCTATTTCGTTGATCTAATATTGACAGTATAATGTTAAAGTCTCCCACTATTATTGTGTGGGAGTCTAAGTCTCTTTGTAAGTCATTAAGAACCTGCCTTATATATCCACATGTTTTTTTTAAATAGAACAAGGGATAAGAGTGTTTTTTTTCTAGATGAACATCTTACAGACAAACATTTCTATTCGATTCAATAATACAAAATACTAAATATAAAATCCAATTGGGTAATATGTCATCTCCACTGAAAAAAACTAATCCCACTCTATTGTTAGTAGAACTTCATTATAAAAAATGTACTACATTATTATTATATTTTATTACTGTCCACAAAAGATTTTATTTATACATAACAATTTTTATAAAATACTCAATTTTTACTCTTGGCTTGCAAAGTTTAAAATATTTACTGCCTTTTATAGGAAAAGTTCACTAAAACATACTCTACCAAGTAATGGACAATTTTAAAGTAAAGGATTATTACCAAGTTATGGTCAAGATTAATGGAACTAACAAGGGAAGATAAAGCACCTATTAGGAAACAAAAGAAGTCATTATCATCTCTTGGATCTACCAGTCAGGGAGGAAGACACTTTCAGCACACAGCTGGAGTTGCAGCAGTTCCAGGAGTGCAACTGCCTAACAGGAACTATAAACTTGATCAATTCGGCCACTGGCAAACCTTTTCACAGCAGGTAGCAATAAATATTCTGACATCTCTGCAGACAAAGATATGATGATCTCTCTCTCCTGTCTTCCCCAGTCTCTCACAATGCTTCCATTGGCCATAGGTAGTCTGAGACCAAGGGAGCCCAAAGTTATTGAGTCCATAGAATCCAGTCTCTCATGTCACAGAATATGTTCAAAGAGAGAATTGCCAGCCCAAAATGCAAAACACTAATGGGCATTTGTACATAGAATTCTTTCCTGAATTTCTAAATAAGATGTCCATGTTCTACTGCAAAAGTGCTGCAAGTAAGGGAATTCTACATTTGCATATAGAATGCAGAACAGAAAACTGAACAGAACAGAGATTTTATATTCTGCAGGCACTTGAGTGGTTGTTGAATTTATTGATCAATATGAGGTTTACAGACAAGATTATTTCCAGTTAGAAAAGGATGTGGGCTGAAAACCAAACCCTAAGAAATCCAGGCATTTAATGAATAAAGAATAATAGCTTGCAAAGAAGTAATAAAGGGAAAAACATATTGCAAGCTAAAAAGGATACCTCCTAAAATTATTATAGTAATTTCCTAAATATTCATGAATTGATTGCTATTTAAACAAACCAGCTAAAAAGGGAGAAAATGTATACATTCAAACATCTTCAGCTCAAAATGTGTATGTATGTTAATGTAGAATCTAATTTCAAAATAGTTTGCAAATTCTGACATTCTTTACCACTATTATAGTTACCATCCTACAGTAACCACATGCAATGCTAAACTAAGCTGCTACCATTGTCTCCAAATTTCCACATGTCCTCCTACATTCTATTTACTCATCACCCAACAGCCTGAATAGACTTGTCATATGCATCACTTCACACGTCTGCTCAAAACCATTTGAGACATTCTTATCACCCTTAATGTAACAATCCAAACTTATTATTATGGTTCTTCCTCAAAGAAGAATCCTTTTCTGAATTTCTAGATAAGATGTCCATGTTCTACTGCAAAAGTACTGCAAGTAAGGGAATCCATAATCCCAAGAGGAAATAACCTATACCCATCAAATGGCTGTCTTTAACAGATCGAAACAAAATATTAGAGTAATTGATAATGCATTTCTCAAAGTCTAGATTTTTACTTCTTAAATACTATTATTTATGTCAATTATATCTTAAATGATACCTGACTTAATGCACAGCTATAAAAAGCATTTCTGTAATTCTTCAAGGCCACAGACTGGCTAAACACAAACTTAATATAAGTTTCTCAACAAAGCACATCGATATCTTTCAGTCTTTAGCCTCTGAATTCAGATTTATAGCGACATCTCACTCTCCTCCAAGAATGATGAGCTAGCAATGGCTTTAAATTAGTCTTAAACAAAATACCCACCATAGTCATTTTTTCCCCAAAACCCAGGAATTCTCTTCCACAAGTAATTTATTGTCTTCTTCCAGATTCTGACATCCCCATCAATTCACAAATGCCAATTTCCTCAATTTGGACATACAAATAAGTTAATAAATCAGTATATTTCTCACCAGTCACCCAGTGATACATATATCATATAGAATCACTTTCTACTGCCTACCAGTCTTGTAAGCCCTCCTTTGCCTGCTAAATAAAATCTAAAGCCCTTGTTTTACAAGACATTTAAAACATTTGTGCAACAGACCTTTCCATTTATATCTCCTACTGCCACTTTATCATTCTGTTTCTTATTCTCTTACTCTTCAGAAAAATAATCACTCACCCATTCATATATTTAAATAACACATTTTTTTTTTAAGTTCAGAGTGAGAAGCATGGCATGATATCTGGGGGCTGAGGATCCAGTAAATGTAAACCCCCTTCCTGCCCTGAAAGAGCTTAAGGTCTAATGAATGAGTCAGATCCTAAAGATAAAAATATGATGAGTGTTTAAAAGAGCAAGGACAAGATGTTTTCAAAATTTTTAACATGGGGATATAAATTCGACACTGAGGAAAACCTCATTGTAGAAATTTTCTTCTTTTGAGTCTTAAAGAATAAGCAGAATTTGGCTAAATTTAGTGCTTATGGAATGGGAAGAAACAATACAAGAGAGAGTACATTTTGTGCTGTCATTTTACTGGCTTTCCCACCTGTCTATGTACTTAGTTCTTACTTAAATGTCTTTGTGACCCATTTCAGAATGTAATCCTCATATTAAAGCTTTCCCAAAATCTCTGAATAAATTTGTCATCCTAATCACTTTGTATTGCCATTTATATAATCATTAATCACATACTCTATGTTTTCTCCTAGATAATTTTTTGAGTGAAGAATCTTCTACAATACTGTAGCCTCTCTAACATTCCTCCAGCTTATGGTAGAATCTAGTAGGTTATAGCAACATAAGTTGAATCCTGAGATAATTTAGGCCTAAAGAGATTGCCTTATTAACCTAGAACAAACAGTAAGTTAATGCAAAGTCAAGATGAAACATGAGTCTTCTAGTTTTGAATTCTGTTTTTCATCAAGATTTCATAAAGTTATTAGTTTTGATATTATTGCTTTAATTTGCTGAGCTGCTGAATTGAATTATGGATAAAGATTTTTGAAGAATTGGAACAAACAGCCCCAGCCACTCAGGTACGTTCCTGGGGAGTCACCTCGAGGTCAGAATACACTGCAATGAAATGATGATTTGTCTCCGGGTCTTCCTCCCTATTGCAGACAGTAAACCTTTCTGCAGTTAGTAGGTCAAGGTGAAAAATATTTGGATTACTTCTCCCAACTTCATTCCACTCTCATTCTGTTCAAAGACAATAGCGTTAGAAATAAGAACCCGGATTAATTTGTAGCTAGGATACAAAATATAAATTAGAATTTGCTAATTAGATGCAATTGTGTGAAAATTAGACAAGAGAATGGCTGATAGAATCCTTCAGATGCTGTAGGAAGACAGATAATCTCTAGGAAAAGTGAGCCTTTCCCAGTCACCAGGGTCATGACTGTGGCATATGCAAGCTGGACATATTTATTGACCTTGGGTAGTAGCAGTGATGGTGGTAAGACCTAAAAGCCAAAGGTCTAGTGGCAATGTCCTAATTTGCACTCCTCTATCCCTTCAGAGTCTCTGAGTTCATCATTTTTTGCTAGAAGTATTTTGGGCAGTTTCTGTTTTCTGCACATTCCTGACTGATGGAGTGTTCAATAACATTTGCCAGCAGATTCACCTTTAGAAAATCTTAAGTATTTTTATGTCTTTGTTTACTGCCTTGTATATTGTCCAAAGCTGCATGCTTTATGTTAAAATAGATAAGATAACAAGGAGATTCATTGGATATTCCCCAGGGGCTAACACCAAGCAGGAAACTAAATCTGAACATATTTGATGATTAAGAGGAATTTCTGTGGATTTAAGAGTAATCTTTAAATGCATAAATAATTGGTTAATCAAAGTCAGTTTCATAATTTCCCAACTGTTTCTAATTTATTAAGCTCTTCAGATACTTTAGCATTTTAGAATCTTAGCAATGCTTCAGAATTATTATGCACTTTTTTGATCTCTAAATATAATACTTAAATGACATTGAACATCATTAGAGAATAGTCTCCTACTGCTTCTTAAATGCTGAGTCAAAGGCAGGGAAGTTATGAAAAATAAATGAAGTAAAGCCAAGATGTTTACTGTCAAAGCAGGAGGTACTAATCTTGTGACAATGCTCTGTTCCACTGGCATTGTTATTACTGCCACATGGAGTGATTGATGGGGATTTAATCATTTTATCTAATGGCTCCTGGTATCAGAGAATGATATATGCTACAACACAGTTTTTAAAACATTCCAAAATTTTCTCAATGTAAGAAATCAGGTACAGAGCTGCAAATGTTGCTTTTTGTTTCTTATCTCTATAATCTGAAACAATTTGGGGATCCATTGATACTGATTACACAGAACATTAAGTTATATACCTTCATTATAGATGACAAAAATTACAATTGATTATTCCTGCTGATATATTACAATATTCCTAATCACAATATTAGATTATTTCTAATGACATATAATATTAACGGCTCTTAACTATATGTTTTAAGTAGTGAGTGTTTAAATTAAACAAGATAATTGCACCTATCTGGCATTACACGTTTTAATACTAAGCTCTTATAAGCATGAGCAATATCTAAATTACTTTGGGCTGGGTGCTGTGGCTCATGCCTGTAATCCCAACACTTTGGGACGCTGAGGTGGGTGGATCACTTGAGGTCAGAGGTTTGAGACCAGCCTGGCCAATATGGTTAAATCTCATCTCTTCCTAGAATACAAAAATTAGCTGGGCATGGTGGTGTGTGCCTGTAGTCCCAGCTAATCGGAGGCTGACACAGGAGAATTGCTTGAACCCAGGAGGTGGCGATGGCAGTGTGCCAAGATCTTGCTACTGCACTCCAGCATGGGTAACTGAGCAATACTCCATCTAAAAAAAAAAAAAAAAAATACATTGCCTATGTTCCTTTTTATTTTTTTAGAGCATAATTTATTATAGGTATTCTTTAGAGCAAATGGATAATTTGTTAACTTATACTTGATATACTTGATAACAAATAAGTAAATGCTAGCATACCTAATTATTATGCTAATATCAGTGTCAATATATTTGTCCAATGCAATTGGTTAGAAGAATTGAACTCAACTCCACTGAGTTCTGGGGTGAGCTAATGAAAGGATATTGTGGAGAGGTCGGTCAATGTGCTAAAGCAATCAGTGTTTGCCAATTGGCACTTAGTGAATTAGGGTCTTCCCTTCTCACAGATTCTGGGAGATAGAGCCCTTAAGTTTGTTTGTTTGTTTGTTTTTTTCTCTGAATCTAAGCACAGAAGAGTAGATAGAGCTCTTAGATTTCTTGACAATATCCTTTCAAAAGGACAGTTCCCAGGTCTTTGGAAAAGACATTCTTGAATTTTAAAACTGGCAAAGGGCTGGGAGAAGGCTTCTATCCCCAAGGGGCAGAGAACGACTTTGCAGTTGCAAGCTTTACTAAGTAAAAGTTCTAAGAAAAAGGAAGTCAGGGGCTAATATGGAAGAATACTGACTGCAGTTTAGTTCAGCCGAAGAGAACACTATGACTCTCTTGATCACTAACCATTGGGAAATAAACTGATAATTAACTCGAAAAATTTTATATGCTAAACAAGCTACAAAAATGCCTATTAAATTATGTTTCAAAATTATGCTTTAGCGAGTCCACTGATATTTCCCTCTTGGAAATTTATTTGTGATATTTTAAGCAATTTGTGATTTATTTATTAAGTACCCTACGTTATACTGACCTATTAAGAATTTAAGGTATATCGTGGTTTTGTATTTCTTTGAACATTTTGCAGACCTTCAATTTATCTAATTTTTATTAACATAAAATTCAAATTTGACATTTGAATATATTTATTTATATATATTTATTTTATAGTTATATATATTTGTTTTCTACTAAGCTTATTTTATTTATTCTGAAATTGTGGTTTTGCTTTAATACATTCACACTTTCTCTGGGATTCAGTTAATTCTTGATTAATGACTCTTTGCCTTATCAGTACACCTTAATCTACATATTCACTTAGTTTTTAATCTTTTCTTACTGAATGGTCTTAATCTTCTGAGACTCTGTCTTTTGAAACTGTAACTGCAGGTATATATTTATCACTTTTACTTCTTTCGTATAACGTCTTCAGCTGTGTTTCTTCTTCCTTAAAATATTGCAGCGAAAGTTCCAGTCTAATAAATCTCTTGGACAAGGATCAGATAATGTTTATTTTCACTTTTTATAATTACATTTCCTGTTAGTACTCTCTGTAATACTCAGGCTGGCAGTCCTACATTTGGAGGTATTTTTAAAATGAATTTGCCATCTAAGTTTTCTCATCTCTACATTCAAGGTAAATAATAATATGATTATTTTATTAATTTGACCTTGACAAAATGAACTGTTTACATTTGACTCATCAATGAAAGTACTTGTTTTGTCTTTACATTATTTCAGAAAAAAGTTTAATACTGCGGAGAAAATTATGAACGTTATTTTTGAGCATCCAATAATGCCAAAGTGCTATGGTAAGCCATTTACATACCTCACCTCCCTTGGGTCATATAATTGAATTATTATATTACTAACTTATAGCATGGTGATAGTATTCTCATTTATGATTAGAGTTTTTGGTACTGATCTTATACTTCAGAGTGCAAAAAATATCATGTTGCATTATTTGCGAAACATAGGTTTTCCAAAGCTCACAAAAGTGATTTAATTCAATATCTGGAACTTAGATATATGCATTTTTTGCTTGACCCTAGATGATTCTGAAGCAGGTGATCTTCTAAACAGACATTGAGAAAAACAGTTCTGAAGGAAATAATTTAGGGAAAGATTAGTTCATGAGCTCTCTATAGACTTGAGAGAAGTGTAAATAATAGCACAGCTCTAATGTCATAATATTATGACAAATAGTTTCTTAATATTTTATTTAGTGTTTATACTTTTCAAAACTACCAATAATATTTTAATAAAATTATTTTTAAATTTCTTTCAAATTAGGAAGCCCATATGTACATGTGCTTTATTCCCTATTAATTTTTGTGTCTCTAAGATTATTTAGTACCAAACATTGTCACAATTTAAAATTTTACCTTTCATCAGTCAAAATCAAGATATTTATTTTTATGCTAATTCACTTTTTAATTTCTTTATATGCATCCTGGAAAAATGTCTTAAGATTAATTTTACATTCTTTGAGATTATCATCTAGGTAATTTGAAAATGGTATAGTGATGTGTGTGTGTGTGTAGGCCTGTGTGTATATACTTGCATGTGTATATATGAGTAAAGTCATTTGAACAATAAAAATCAGTTTCAGTTTTTCAATTTAATTATTTCCATATCTCTTTCAAGTAGACTTACTGACATTCATTGAACATTTTCAATGATTGATACTTTCTGCTGACACTTTTTTGTTGTTGTTGAGACTGGTCTTGCTCTGTCGCCGAGCCAGGAGTGCAGTGGCGCTATCTTGGCTCACTGCAACTTCTGCCTCCCGGATTCAAGCAATTCTCCTGCCTCAGCCTACTGAGTAGCTGGGATTACAGGTGCATGCCACCATGCCCAGTTATTTTTTTAGTGGAGATGGGGTTTCACCATGTTGGCCAGGCTGGTCTCAAACTCCTGACTTTGTGATTTGCCCATCTCGGCCTCCCGAAGTGCTGAGATTACAAGCATGAGCCACCACCCCCAGCCAACTTTTCTTATTTCTCAGTGAGAAAGAAATTTTTAAGCAAGAGGTTTGCAAACAATTTGTTTCTATTAATGGAGATTTATCTCTGGGAAAGAAAGAAGATCACATAGTATGTTTACATATCCGTACCAGATGACGGGTCTACTGGAAAACACACTAGCGATATTTGCTAGTAGGAAATTTCTATGGAATGCTTTTAGTAGTTTGTACCTAGTTTAATGTTGGTTATGGTAACCTGGAATGTATAGATTTATACACTCTGGAAAATGTCATAAATGCTATGTAACGATATGTTGATAAAATGTGGGTGTTTCATGACCAAAATGCTTATTTTCTGTTTTGAAATGTAGATGTGTATATATGTGATCATCTTGTATAATAAACAGCATTATTTGTTGTGCTTCACACGCCTGTCATCCTTTTTGAGGTCCCTGCAACCAGTATTCACAAAATACGTGCCCATGAGTCCTCATTTCATTGTTACCATATCCTGCTTGTTGCCATCCTCATATGAAAGGGAGACTGAACTTGACAAAGTTAGAGTCCATAGTTTTGATGCTCATTCTTTTGATTTTTAAAAATATTGGCACAAGTTATTAGTAATTTTAGTAAATGCCTTCCTTAATTCTCTTCTTTCCTCCTTGCTGAAGAGGGTTGATAAGATTAATGGCACAACTTTTTTGGGGGGAGTTATGTAAGGTACAGTAATTTTTGTTTTCAATTTTTAAAGTGCAAAAGGCATTAATAAACTCAGGAAAACTTATACTTAGAGAGTAACATCACTTGAGAGAAGTGTTGTTATCAATCCAGCCTAGCTTAGATAAATTAACAAACAAGTTAAAAACTTAAAATATCCACATACACTGCGGTAAAAACATCCATTAATTTTGATAAGGCATTGCATGTTCCTAAAAATCTTTCTGTATTGATCACAGAAGAGTAGCACTTTCAAATCTGTGATTCCACTAAAGTTTGTATAAATCTTTTAACAGGTATTACTTCCTAGAACAGTGCTACACAAAATGTCATTTGTGGATTGTCTGTAGTGACCACTAACTGTTTATTCATGGTCCATAATGACTTAAGTGCAGAATTTGAAACTATGTGTTCAGAAACTTTTATAGCAACTTGACATTGGTGAAACAGGCCAGAATGGGATCAGTGGGCTTGTCTCAATGAATGAAATATAGACCAGTTAGGGTGCTGTCAAAGTCACAAGTGGTGGGAACTATGTACAAAAATCATTTTACAATGTGTAATGCTTTAAAGTTATTTTGTTAATGTATAAAAAAGACAAAGGTACAAAATATATACAATGACACAAGTATTTGGTTGAAAGATATTTAAACTTAACTATAATTTTAGTGACTGAGGAAAGACTATAAATGAATGTGTTACATCACTGAATGCTTGTTGAATTAAAAGAGAAATACAATAAAAAGTTACTATTATGCAGGTTCTTAAGTTGCTTTAAAATATCCTTTTAATTTTCATCAACATACCTCTGAAAGACTAGTTTTTCTACTATAAGTATTAGTACAATAAAATAGAAACAAACCAGATATACATTTCCCCTGAGAGTAGCAGATTTTTCAATCCAACCTAAATTAAATATTAACAACCTAAAAATTTTAAACCTTCATATACACATTATCCATTCAACATGTGCATAGGTGTTTAGTACGTAATAATTTTTTACCTATTCACATACTTTAAATGAATAACATGAGTAATTTTCATAATTCTTTATATGTATATTCTGATTTTAATCATTTTAAGTATAATACAATTTCGAATCTAAAATTTTTAAATGGAATTGTTTGTGAATGTATTTACCTTTTTATTTTTCTTTTCTAGTAATTCATTCTTATTGTGTATATCAAAATATCAGATCCTAATGGATTGAGAAACTCTTCCCTGCAGCATATTTTGAGGCTTCCTTGGATCAAGGCAGCAAATGTTCCCCAGAGGTAAGCTTGGATACATTTTACAGGAAAGCACCAGGACATTTTTTAATCTAGAATAACAAGGGTTAGGCTGAATGGCATAATGGGTGAAACAATGATCAGATCAAAGAGATGACTCCTCTCCAATACAGGTATGATGTGTATTAGGTAATTGTTTCACTGTTTGATTACTTTGATGAATAATTCACCTATCACTAATCTGAATCCATTATTTTACTTACTATGGAAAGAAATAACACTGAACATTTGTAGTACAATTAATGGTTATGTATTCTAACTGGAAATAGATACTACTCATTCTAAGAATTTACATTTTCTGTAGCAAAATATTTAGATATTGATCTTAGAGAATGTTCTTATAAAGAAAATGAGCAATTAATTTTATGTAATATTTGGGGAAAACTATCTGGGGAAAAAGTATTTGTCCAAGACGAAAATTTTTCCTAATTGGCAAAATATAAAAATAAGTGAAAAAAATTACTATTAAGTCTTTCTAATAACAATGAATCCAACTTAACTAATAGCTGTAGAGATGATGAGTATATTATTACTGACACATTTTTTTGGTATGCTGTTAATGAAAATATAAGGATAACTGAGGATAGCGCTCTGTAAAAATTATTTTCTATTCATGTCAATTTCTGATCATTTTTTCCAGAGACATACCATATTACTAATTTAGCTGCTTAAAAGATAGAAACAGCATTTATAAATTGGTAGACAATCTGAAGATAAATAATCCATCATATGGTGATAGATAACTTTAATTACCCAGATAACACCACTTTCATTATAAAACATGTTATATATTATACAACCAAATCCCTTCATTAAATCCTATTAACACAATTAATAAACAATTCACCCAGTGCATTGCTCTCTTTATCACCAGTTTAATAACTTTGAGTTATTAAACAAACTTCAGAGAAAATGGCCCCACATGAATTTCAAATACCACCTATTTATTTACCTAATAAATATTGCAGATAACACCTTTTTTGTGCATGTGAAAATAAAATTCAGTACTTGTTTGTCTTCAAGGACAATAGAATCTTCTAGATTTAAATTCAAATAGTAAAATGTGCTAAGGAATTGGAGAGGGAAAATAAATTCAGATAACAACTTAGTGGTGACCTTTACCTTCTATAGAGACTCTAAGTATCCTGGGGAAAGAGATACTGAAGCTGTATTTTTCTGTTACAGCACTGCTATTTATAAAGTATCTTAGAATCAAGAGCTGCACAAATTACCTTTATTCTTTACTCTATGTAGTTTGGTATATTTTAAAGATAAGAGGAAAAGAATTGGACTGTTTTCAACTTTAGATCAAATCCAACTTCATACCTCTAGAGTCTCTAATATTTCTCAACCCATTTATTGATAGTTTCTTCCTTAAAATGTCAGTATTCCTGGTATAGTCATAACCAGCTACAAATGCACCATTGTTACAGAAAGGTGTTTTGAGTCCAGGGTAATCAGAATTCTTTCATTAGTAATTTGTTTACCAATCTGGACATAGATCTTTAGACAGAATCAAAAGATTGTTTTTCAACCAAAAATGTATTAAAATAACTAGAGCAGCAAGATAAATTATAATCTCCGTATTGACATTATTCTTCACTTTGAGAAGAAAGAAAAATAATTTTCTAACAACTTTGGTGCATTGCTTTTGACAACATTCGCCCCATCCTGAACTTTTTTCAAGATTAAATAGATTTTAACAAGATGATTTATTTAATGACAGAGTTTTAGGTTGAATAACACACAATTAAGATAAAATCAAAGAATTGGAAAATGTAGTTTGTTTAGTTTTTTTTTTTAATTCACTTGCTATCAATTGCATACTTAAAATTAAACTCAAGTTTAGGCTTAAATATCAATTTATATGTGTGTACACTCACCTGTATCATATGAACTTTTAAAGAAAAAAGATATGTATGATTATACAATTTAGATATCTCAATGTCAAAATAACAAAATACATTCTAAAATGTTTAATATTGAGTTTAATATAAAAATTGTGGTAAATGCAAATAAGATAGACCTCAAAATATATACTCTTCTAGAATTTAAAAATTGGGTTTTTTAACCCTAGAGAAAAGGAAGCAGAGAGACATCATTAGAATTTGGCCCTGAGGCCCCATATCCTTCCAATAAAGACCAGTTTTACCAGTGAGTTTCCCCAATTGTAGCATCCTAAACTCATTATGTCTTTGTAGGAGGTTTAGATTTTCAGGCCCAGAGAGCAAAGTGAAGGAATGAAATTATACTAGAACCAATTTTCATATTTTAACCGTATATCATATTTAAAAAGCAGCATATGAAATTATAGTAGGATTTTTAGATGGTCAAGTTTATAAAAATACAAATCTTTGAAATATTATGAATTTACTTATTTTTATAGTTCTATAACCAACAAAATGTACTGTGATTAGATGTCATAGTTTTTATTTAAATGATACAAAAACTTTTATAATTTGAGAGTCTTTGAAAAAATAAAGGAGAAAATCCAAGGAACATTAAACTTATTATTATTTTTTTTTTTGAAATGGAGTCTCACACTGTTGCCAGGGCTGGAGTGCAATGATGCAATGTCGGCTCACTGCAACCTCTGCCTCCTGAGTTCAAGTTATTCTCCCACCTTAGCCTCCTGAGTAGCTGGGATTACAGGTGGATGCCACCATGCTCAGCTAATTTTTTGTATTTTTTGTAGAGACAGTGTTTTACTATGTTGGCCGGGCTTGTCTTGAACTCTAGACCTCATGATCTGCCTGCCTTGCCCTTCCAAAGTGCTGGGATTGCAGGCTTGAGCCACCACGCCCAGCTATACCTATTTTTTTGATGAGGGATGAGGTAAGGTTATTCTTCTTGTTAAAGTTACAAAGTTGATTCTATTGCCTATTAAGTAACAAAATTTATGTGCATGTATGTATTTTATAAGTTAATGCATATAATGTATGCTGTGTATATGTATGTATGTGTATATTCATGTAAATAAGTTTATTTAAAAATTTAGTACCAGGAAAAAAAACTTATATAAATTAAATTTCATTTAAATAAAGTAAATATGAACTAAGAGATTTTCCCTCTTTACCATACATACCAAGAAAGCCAAAATTAAATACAGTACTGAAAGAGGGAAACTAGATCTTACCTAAACACATCCATGTCATATGAAAACAATTTAAAAAGTGTATTATTATATAATGTGTTTATACCTTAAAGGTAACAATTAAATTTAAAAGAAAAGTTTTATATTACAGCTCTAACTTTTCAAGATTTTTAAAATTATTGTTGTTGATATAAGTTCTGAATTATTTTCCACGTATTTTAAGAGTGAGACATTTTTCATGTATTGAAAATAGCTGGGTTTTGAAGTAAATTCTTCCTGTTAATATGAGTCTGACTATATTCTTCATTCTTATATATTCTATTCTAGTCCTTTCCTTCTTTGTATATCTCAGTAACAAAGTTACTGCTTTCCAACTGTACTAATCTCTATCATACTTCTCTTTCAAGGACATTTAGTTTTGTCCCCCAAATTTCTTTCATAATTTAATTTATTTAGTAGCTCTTGTATAAAAATGTCTTTGCAAAATTTTGTTTTGAACAGGAGTCTGTGCTAATAATTATAGCATTTTATGTTTTATACCTATTCTATCTATGAGAATACAATGTTATGGAAATACTGTAATTTTTAAACTGTCAGGGCCAAAATATAAACTTTACTTCTTCATCGTGCAAGTGTTCTGAGTTTCTTTTCTGATATATGAGTGATATTGGATTTGCCAGCAAAATAGTTCACCTAACAGGAATTTATGAGTCAATGGTATTCTTCTCATGAACACTACAATGCTGTGAGAAGCAAATCAGAATGCTAGCCTTGCTGTATAAAAGGGGTTAGAAATAGAAATTCCATTTGACCCAGCAATCCCATTATTGGGTATATACCCAAAGGATTATAACTTGTTCTATTATAAAGACACATGCACACATATGTTCATTGCAGCACTGTTTACCTGGAACCAACCCAAATGCTTATCGACAGACTGGACAGGTAAAATGTGGCACATATACACCATGGAATACTATGCAGCCATAAAAAACAATGAGTCTGTGTCCTTTGTAGGGACATGAATGAATCTGGAAACTATCATTCTCAGCAAACTGACACAAGAACAGAAAATTTAAAACCACATGTTCTCACTTATAGGCAGGTGTTGAACAATGAAAACACATGGACACAGGTAGGGGAGCATCATACTGGGGTCTGTTGGAGGGTGCTAGGGGAGGGACAGCGGTGGGTAGGAAGGTTGGGGAGGGATAACATGAAGAGAAATGCCAGATATAGGTGACAGGAGGATGGAGGTAGCAAACCACATTGCCATGTATGTACCTATGCAACAATCCTGCATGATCTGCACATGTAGCCCAGAGCCTAAAGTACAATAAAATAATAATAATAATAATGAATAAAACACTCAGGTCTATAACACCTCAAAAGAAATGGGGAGTTGTAAGGAAATACACATTAGGGACCATAACACAATACTTCTTGGGATTTTTGAAATATTCTACAATATCAATGTGTATACAGTTCATTGTATTTTACCAAAGAGGAATATATATCATTGCTTAAATAGCTGTAATTATTATTACTTTCATAATACAATTAGATTAGCAGAAAAACACTGAAGACTTCTCCTTCCAGACAATAAAGTAAGTGGTGTAAGATTCAATTACTTATCAGCAACAACCAAAAATTGAAGACCAAAAGGGAGAGTGATCACTGAGAGGTGGGAGAAAAATGAAGTAAGTACTGCGAGTCCCCTAGTTTATTGCCTTGAGAAAATTTCCAGGCTCGGGAATAGGAAACTGAGGTGAAGCTGGAAAGACTCCCTGAGATGAAGAGATGGGGCTGAGATTCTGTGTTGTCAAGACAATAAGGATTCACAGAGCAAAGTACAGGAGATTAAACAGTGTACAGTGTCAACAACAACAAAAATTACAGAAAAAAAAATCCCTAAATACGTTGAATTTATTCAGGAATGAGAAATGAGGATTATAACCCGAGAAGCACAGTTCTGCCAAAACACATGTGCAATCGAAGAGGGGATGGTAAAAGGAAGCTTCTAATGGCAAATGGAGAAATTGTCATAAGCTGCTTGAAAACAGAGTTCACTGGTTTCAGAGACACAAAGCCAGAGTTGGCATCAGTTCACTGCTGGAGATGCTGTTAGTGAGCAAACATTCTCTTGAGAGCACCTTATCTGAATTTTTGTCGACCTAAGAAAGCATTTTTTTGTGAGATTATTTTAGAAAGTTATTAAGACAGTCTTTATCTCAGTCAGGCAAGCATAAGCCTTTCCCGTTCATGTTCTCTTAGCTCTAGTCTGTTTGGATCTGACAAAAAGTGATTTCATCCTGGTATCTTCTACTTTCACAATAGGTAGAGAACTCCAGAGAAAGCTGAAGGGCCTCCCTGGAGTATTTGGCAGAATACTGATATTGCATACGTGAAAGGTAAACACCCAAGGCCAGGTAAATAAATGTCTGAGATTAGATATAAAAGTATCTAGTGCTTACTTACACAGAGCTGAGAAATTGGCCTGTTCCCTTTGGAAAGATGAGAAAACCTCATAATCTGTGGGGCATTGGATGGAGTACAGAAAAGAATCTTGTAACAATGATGAAATATTAGCACTGGGTTAACTACAGCTCTGGTATTTCCCAACAAATCTTAAAAGACAGAACCAAAAATATGAAATAATTTCAGGTAATTTAACTGCATCCTAAAACAAAACTCATGAAGACCTGCAGGAATGAAAAAAAATCATAAAATTCTATAAAAGACAAAATTTACAAAGTATGACATTCAATAAAAGATTACGAGGAAAGCAGAGGTAGAAAAATATAACCCATAATGAGTAGGAAATTTCACCAAGAAAAACTTGCCAAAAACAAAACCATATGTTAAATGAGCAGAAAAGGACACTAAAATAGTTATTGACAGTGTATTTTATATATTAAAAATATATGAAGATGTGGAAAATATTTTAAAAGATCCAAGGTAAACATATATAGGTTAAAGCCGGAATGTCTTTAATAAAAAATATACTAGATGTTATTAATGGCAGATTAGGTACTCTAAAAGACAGGATTAGTGAGCTTGGATGGATAACACCAGAAACTTTGAAAATTAAGAATGAGAAGAAAAAAGAATTTTAAAATATTATTAATGGGATGTGGGAAAACATTGAGCAGCATAGACACTTAATATATGTTTAATTGGAGATCCCAAAAAGGAGAAAGAGAATCACAGGAAAAAATATTTGGGAAAAAAAAGGGCCGAAATTGTTTCCATTTTGATGAAAACTTTAAACCCGTAGATCCAAGAAGCTTAGCAATGTTCAAGTACAAGCAATATAAATAGAATGATACCAGTGTAAACTATAATCAAATCACTCAAAAATAGGACAGCACTATAAAAGCACACAGAAAATAAAGACATGGTGTGTCCAGAAGTTCAAAGGGATGGATGTCAGCAGAATCCTTCCTGAAGCAATGCAGGCAAGAAGACAGTAGTGCAACATCTTTAAAGAACCAAAGGAAAAAAAAAAAAAAAGAAAGAAAAGAAAAGAAAAATTGAGTTTAAATTCTATGTTCAATGAAATCTTTCAAAAATAAAGACAAAATAAATGGTTATTACTAACAGACCCATACTTCAAAAAGTATTAAAGAAAATCTTTTGCCAGAATGAAATCTTTGCCAGAACGAAAATGATGCAGCTGAAAATATGGAGCAACATAAAAACCAAATAGGGCCTGAAATAGTAAATGAGTGGGTAAATACGTGATTTTTAAATTGCTTAAATATCTTTAAAAAGTAGCTTTCTGTAAAAGGATAATCAATTATTGTAGGGTTTACAACATATGAATAAGTAAAATCTACAAAAATGTTCTTATAAATATTGGACCCTAGAAATGAAATTAGCATATTGTAAAATGAGTATACTGCATGTAAAATGGAATAATGCAAGTTGAAAATAGACTGTGAAAAGTCAAAGAGGTACACTATAAACCCTACCTAGATTAGCCTCTAATATAACAAAGCAAAAGGCTATAGCTAATAAGCCAAAAAAGGTAAATACAATTGAACTATATAACCACAAAAGATAGCAGACAAAACAGCAAAGAATAGATAGAATTTTTTTTTTCTTTTTTTTTTTTTTTTTGTGTGTGTGATGGAGTCCCACTCTGTTGCCCCAGGCTGGAATGCAGTGGCTCGATCTCAGCTCACTGCAACCTCTGCCTCCCAGGTTCAAGTGATTCTCCTGCTTCAGCCTCCCGCGTAGCTGGATCTACAAATGCCTACCACCACACCCAGCTACTTTTTGTGTTTTCAGTAGTGATGGGTTTCACTATGTTGGCCAGGCTGGTCTTGAAATCCTGACCTTAGGTGATCTGCTCAGCTTGGGCTCTCAAAATGCTGGGATTGCAGGCATAAGCCACCATGCCCAGCTGGAAAAAAGAATTTTTTAAATGTAAGATCATAAGCTTAAGCCTGATCATATCAATAATCACATAAATTGTAAATGGACAAAATAACTCAATCAGAAGTTGAATACCTTCAGTTTGGGTTAAAAAAATTCATCATATGAAACACTAAAATATGCAAATCATATGATTATCTCCATAAAGACACAGAAATGACAATTGACAAAACCCAATGTCCATTTTAAATAAAAACAAAATACAACAACAACAACAAAACCTTCTCATAAACTGGGAAAAGAAGGGACATTCCTTAGCCAGAAAAAGTACATATTAAAAAATGACAGTTGATATTTTACTGAAGGAGAAAGGCTGAATACTTTAGTCCTAAGGTAACAATATCATGAAACCCAAATAGATGTTTACACTCACCACTTCTATTAAGCATTGTATGGGAGGTTTCAGCAAATGCAGTGAGTTTAACAAGTAAATAAATAATAAAGATATCACATTGGAAAGAAAAAAGTAAACCTGCTTTTATTCACATATACAAGAACATCTATATAGAAAATCCAATAAAATTCACAATAAAGCTACTGCCAATAAATGAGTTGAACACATTTGCAAGATACTGTATTAAGTATCAATTGTGATTCTAGATAGCTGCAATGGACAATTGAAAATTGAAATAAAAAATAAAGTTATGATAACTTTCAAAAACATGAAACAGGGACACACTCTCAAAAAGATATGCAAGAATGATACACTGAAAACCACACAATGCTGTTGAGATAAATTAAAAGTGATATAAATAAATCTAGGTTATACATCTTTATATAGGTCATATATTGTTAAGGGATTGGAAGGCTCAATAATACTAAGAAGGTAATTGTTTCCAAAATGATTTAAACATGTATTGCAAATCCAGTGAAAATGTAGCTAATTGTTTTTAGAGAAATTGCCAAGTTGACCCTCAAATTAACATGGAAATGCAAAGAAAATAGAATACTTACAAAAACTTTCATAAAGAACAACTTTCATAAAGCTCTTTCATAAAGAGCTAACATTACCTGTACCAGAATCTCTGGGACACATTCAAAGCAGTGTCTAAAGGAAAATTTATAGCAATAAATGCCCACATGAGAAGCAAGTAAAGATCTAAAATAGATACCCTATCGTCAAAATTGAAAGATCTTGAGTAGCAAGATCCAAAAAACTAAAAAAAAAAGCAGAAGACAAGAAATAATTAAGATAAGAGCAGAACTGAAAGAGATAAAGACACAAAAAAACCCTTCAAAAACATCAATAAATCCAGGAGCTGGTTTATTGAAAAGATCAACACAATAGAGAGACTGCTAGCCAGACTAATAGAAAAGAGAGAATAATCAAATAGATGCAATAAAAAATGATAAAGGGGATATCACCATGGATTCCACAGAAATACCAACTACCATCAGAGATTACTACAAATAACTCTATGCACATAAACCAGTAAACCTGGAGGAAATGGTTAAATTCCTGGACACTTGCACCCTCCCAAGCCTAAACCAGGAAGAAGTCAAAACCCTGATTAGACCAATAACAAGGGCTCAAGTTGAGGCAGCAATTAATAGCCTACCAAGAAAAAAAGCCCAGGATCAGATGAGTTCACAGCCAAATTCTACCCGACATACAAAGAGGAGCTGGTACCACTCCTTCTGAAACTATTCCAAACAATACACAAAGAGGGAATCCTTCCCAAATCATTTTATGAGACCAACATCATCCAGATACCAAAAGCCAGCAGAGACTCAACAAAGAAAGAAAACTTCAGGCCAATAGCCATGATGAACATAGATGCAAAAATCTTCAATAAAATACTGGCAAACCGATTGCAACAGCACATCAAAAAGCTTATCCATCACGATCAAGTAGGCTTCATCTTGGGAATGCAAGCCTGGTTCAACATACGCAAGTCTATAAACGTAATCCTCCACATAAACAGAACCAAAGACAAAAACCACATGATTATCTCAATAGATGCAGAAAAGGCTTTCAAGGAAATTCAACAGCCATTTATGCTAAAAACTCTTAATAAATGAGGTATTGATGGAACATATCTCAAAATGATAAAAGCTATTTATGACAAACCCACAGCCAATATCATACTGAATGGGCAAAACTGGAAGCATTCCCTTTGAAATCTGGCACTAGACAAGGATGCCCTCTCTCACCACTCCTATTCAATATAGCATTGGAAATTCTAGCCAGAGCAATCAGGCTATAAAAAGAAATAAAGGGCATTCAATTAGGAAAGGAGGAAGTCAAATTGTCTCTATTTGCAGATAACATGATTGTATATTTAGAAGACCCGATTGTCTCAGCCCCAAATCTCCTTAAGATGGTAAGCATCTTCATCAAAGTCTCAGGAAGTTACAAAATCAATGTGCAGAAATCACAAACATTCATATACACCAATACCAGAGTAACAGAAAGCCAAATCAAGAGCAAACTCACATTCACAATTGCTACAAAGATAATAAAATACCTAGAAATACAACTAACAAAAGATGTAAAGGACCTCTTCAAGGAGAACCACAAACCACTGCTCAAGGAAATAACAGATGGAAAAACATTCCATGCTCATTGTTAGGAAGAATCAATATGGTGAAAATGGCCATATTGCCCAAAGTCATTTATAATTCAATGCTATCCCCATCAAGCTACCAATGTCCTTCTTCACAGAACTGGAAAAAACCACCTTAAATTTCACATGGAACCAAAAGAAAGCCTGCATAGCCAAGACAATCCTAAGCAAAAAGAACAAAGCTGGAGGCATCATGCTACCTGACTTAAAACTATACTACAAGGCTACAGTAATGAAAACAGCATGGTACTGGTACCAAAACAGAGATATAGACCAATGGGACAGAACAGAGACCTTGGAGGCAATGCCACACATCTACAACCATCTGATCTTTGACAAACCTGACAAAAACAAGCAATGGGGAAAGGATTCCCTGTTTAATAAATGGTGTTGGGAAAACTGGCTAGCCATGTGCCTAAAGCAGAAACTGGACCCCTTTCTGACATCTTACACTAAAATTAACTCCAGATGTATTAAAGACTTAAACGTAAGGCCTGACATCATAGAAGAAAACCTAGGCAAAACCATTCAGGACATACACATAGGCAAGGACTTCATGACTAAAACACCAAAAACATTGGCAACAAAAGCCAAAATAGACAAATGGGATCTAACTAAACTCCAGAGCTTCTGTATAGCAAAAGAAACCATCATTAGAGTGAGCCAGCAACCAACAGAATTGGAAAAAATTTTTTGCAATGTACCCATCTGACAAAGGGCTAATATCTAGAATCTACAAAGAACTAAAACAGATTTAAAAGAAAAAAAAATCCATTCAAAAGTGGGTGAAGGACATGAACAGTTTTCAAAAGAAGACATTCATGAGGCCAACAAACATATGAAAAAAAACCTCATCACCCCTGATCATTAGAGAAATGCAAATCAATACCACATTGAGATACCATCTCAAGCCAGTTAGAATGGCGATCATTAAAAAATCTGGAGACAACAGATGCTGGAGAGGATGTGGAGAAACAGGAACACTTTTACGCTGTTGGTGGGAGTGTAAATTAGTTCAACCATCATGGAAGACAGTGTGGCGATTCCTCAAGGGCTTAGAAATAGAAATTCCATTTGACCCCAGCAATCACTTTACTGAGTATATACCCATAGGAGTATAAATTATTCTATTATAAAGATACACCCACACGTATGTTCATTGTGGCACTGTTTACAATAGTGAAGACCTGGAATCAACCCAAATGCCCATAGATGATAGACTGGACGAGGAAATTGTGGCACATATACACCATGGAATACTATGCAGTCATAAAAAAGAATGAGTTTGTGTCCTTTGTAGGGACATGGATAAATCTGGAAACCATCATTCTTGTGTCAGCAAACTGACACAAGAACAGAAAATCAAACACCGCATGTTCTCACTCATAGGCGAGTGTCGAACAATGAGAACTCATGGACACAAGGAGGGGAGTATCACATTCTGGGTTCTGTTGTGTGGGAATAGGGGAGGGATAGTGGAGGGTAGGGAGATTGGGGAGTGATAACATGGGAAGAAATGCCAGATACAGGTGACAGGAATATGGAGGCAGCAAACCACATTGCCATGTATGTACTTATGCAACAATTTTGCATGTTTTGCACATGTACCCCAGAACCTAAAGTGCAATAAAGTATTAAAAAGTATATGTGTTAAGGTACTTGTATCTAAAATGTATAAAAATACTTCAACTCAATAAAATATAATAACCCAGTTAATAATTGGTAAAATATCTGTATAGGCATTTCTCTCAAAGAAGATGTAAAAATGGTGTATAATTGTATAAAGAACTCAAAATTATCACTCATATTAGAAATGCAAATCTGAACCATAGTGAGATACCACCTAACACCATTGTGATGCACATAGTAAAAAAAACATGGAAAATACCAATTATTGCTAAAGATGGAAAAATTAGAATCCTCATGTATTCCTGGTATAAATATAAATTGATATAGCCTCCTTGGAAAACTATATGACAATTCCTCAAAAAGTTAAAAATATCGTTATCATATGAACCAGTAATTCTACTCCTAGTTATAGACTCAAAATAAATAAAATCTCATGTCGCTATAAAAACGTATGCACAAGTGTTCATAGAAGTATCATTATAAACAACAGCCAGTTGATGGTAATATCACAGATGTCCATCAACTGATGAGTAACTAAAACAATGTGGTATATCCATACAATAGAACATTATTTTTCCAAAAAATTGAATGAATTACTGATCCATGCTACATTTTCAAAACATGAAACCATTATACTAAGTGAAAGAAGTTAGACAAAAAGTTTACATATTATATTATTATGATTAAAAAATTCATATCTATAGAGAAAAAAATATGATTAATAACTTTCAGGTGCTAAAGGTAGAGGGGTGAATGAACAGTGATTGGTTATTGTATTGGGTACATGGTTCATTTATGTGTTATTTTTTTCTGCAACCTCCACCTCCCAGGTTCAAGCGATTTTCCTGCCTCAGCCTCCCGAGTAGCTGGGATTACAAGCATGTGCCACGATGCCTGGCTAGTTTCTGTATTTTTAGTAGAGACAGGATTTCACTACATTGGCTAGGCTTGTCTCGAACTCCTGACCTCAAGTGATCCGCCCCCCTCTGCCTGCCAAAATGCTGGGATTACAGGCATGAGCCATTTATGTTTTAATGAAGGTATTCTAGGATTAGATAGTCATGTTTGCACGCTATGCATATACTAAAAATAACTGAATTGTACACTTTAAAGTGGTTAAAATGTCAAATATTAAGTGATACAAATTTTATCCCTATTAAAGAGAATTATAAATTAATATCTATACCAACATTCAGAGTACATTTAAATACAACAAAACTAAATAAAAAAGAAAGCAAGGGAACAATGAAAATGAGATTCATGGTAAGTGACGACCGAGGGAAATAGACTGAAGTGGAGAAGGGTACAATTAAATATAAGTTATTATCAAGGCCTAAGTTTAGTTTTGGATGTTGAATCTGTGAGTGCTTATTACATTATAAAAGGTAACTTACTAAATTTAAAACACACCTTGGACTGCATTCTTCTCCAACTTTTTTTTTTTTTTTTAGTTTGCAGAGTGCTTTTTTTGTGGTTTATTCCTATTTAGTAGTCCTGCATTTCCTTTCATGTTTGAAAAATATTTAAAGTCTCTTGTTACTGTAGTATGATTACATAGTTCTAGAGAAAATTCTAGGATTTGAGCAATCATTTCTTTAGCTGAATGTGGGTGATTCCAGGTGGCAACAAAGTTTGTTGCTCAGAGGTTTGGGAGCATCTCAAATCAGATGGATAATTTTAAGTGACTAGTGCATATTAATGTCATATGCTATAAAAATGTAGGACACTTTATAACAAACACTTTCTCAAAAAGACAAAAGTGACACACTCATAATCATTGCATCTTTTCCTCTGGTGGTGGGGGGACACTGTATTGTTCTTATGGGGAAGTAAGTTTTTATGATAGTGGAAGAAGGCTGTTTAAGAAAAGGCTAAAAATGAAGTTGGTATGTGGGGAGTCTTAAACTGAAGGAAGAAACAATCATAAACATTCATCTGTACATAGCTACGTCTTTCTCCTGGACCTGAGACATCAATTTACCTCCTCCCAAGAAGCCATTGTGCATTGCAAAATAAGAAAATTTCATTATCCACATTAGTCACTTTCTTCATTTATATCATGTTATTAAGTTCATCTTCTCAGAGAGCATTTCCCTCACCGTCTGATTTAAAACACATACCCTATTCCATTACCGCTTCTTCTTTTCTTTATATTTACTTTACAACATTTATCATAGTGTATTATATTGTCTTATATTTATTTATTTTTTTATTTTTTTCTCCCCTGTGATGTAAGCTCCATGAAAGTAAAGGCTGTTTTGTTCATTGCCATTTTACACTTTTTTATTGATGGAATCTTGCTCTGTACCCAGGCTGGAATGCTGTGGCACGATCATACCTCACTGCAGTCTCAAACTTCTGAGCTTGAGCAGCTCTCCCATCTCAGCCTTTATAGTAGCTGGGACTATAGGTGTGCACCACTACATCTGGCTCATTGTTGTATCTTGAAAACTTAGAATAGCGTCATTCATTGTTGAATGAGTGAGTGAGTGAATGAACTTCTGGAGCTTGCCAGGAAGGCCAGGGCTATCAAAACAATGTATGAAATTATCTCAGTACCAGCAGGAACTATACCTTTTATAGTGGTAGTATTAGTGGTGCTCTAGTATTCAGAAAAGACAAAATGAGACTTGAAGTTCATTATTCTTTGGTTCATGTGCATAGACACGACTAAAATGTGAAAATCAATCTTTGAAAATGGACATTTTGTTTCTATGTGTATTAGATTTCTATTGTTGCTGTAACAAATTACAACAAACTTAATGGCTTAAAACAGCACACATTTATTTTCTTGCAATCCTGGGTATCAGATACCCAAATTGGGTCTCACAGGTGTATTAGCCAGGATTATCCAGAGGGACAAAACCAATAGGATATAGGTACATATAAAAGGGAGTTAATTAGGGGGAATTGGCTCACACAATTACAGAGGGAAATCTCACAATAGGCCATCTGCATTCTGGGGAAAAAGAAAAGCCAGGAGCATGGACTCAGTCTAAGTCCAAAGGCCTCAAAATAAGGAAGCTGACAGTGCAGCCCTCACTCTGAAGCTGAAGGCCCAAGACCCGCTGGGAAGCTACTGGTGCAAGTCCCAAAGTCCAAAGGCCTAAGAACCTGGAGTGTGATGTCCCAGGGCAAGAGAAGAGGAATCAAGCATCCAGTATGGGAAGAGAGAGAGAAAGTCGCAAGACTCAGCAAGCAAAATTACCACACCTTCTTCCACCTGCTTTTTTCTTGCCATTCTGGCAGCCAATTGAATGGTGTCCACCCACACTGGGGATGGGTCTTACTCCTCCAGTCCACTGATTAAATGTCAATCTCCTCTGGCAACACCCTCACAGACACACCCAGGAACAATCCTTCACTAGCCATCCAGGCATCCTCAGGCTAGTCAAGTTGACATCTAATATTAACCATCACACTGGGCTAATATTAAAATATCAACAGGGCTGTCATCCCCCAGCCACCCCCGGGGTTCTAGAGGAAATTTCAGTTCCTTTATTTTTCCAGTTTCTAGAGGCTGCTCACATTCTTCGGTTTTTGTCTCCTTCTTATCTCTTCAAAGCCAATAATCACCAGTCAAGTCTTTCTCATACTACCTTACTCTGACATTGACTAATTTACCTTCCTTTTCCATTTTTAAGAGTCATTGTGATTACATTAGGTTCACTTGAAGAGTCCAGGATAATAGGTCAAATTATTAATGTGATCAAATGGTAAATAACTTTAATTTTACCTATAACTTTAATTCCATTTACTATGTGACATTACATATACACTGGTGCTGTGGATTATAATATGTACATTTGAGGGACCATTATTCTGCCTATTGCACTGTGCCACTACCAGTCATTCTTTTATATATGTTTATCTTTTTATAGGCCAATTCAAATGCCTTTCTGAAAGTGAAGCACAATTGTAAATTTATTTATTAAATGTGGTCCATTGTTCATCAAATTTCCATTGATTTATTCATTATCTATGGAGCACCTACTATGTGTTAGATTTAACAAACATGATACGCTCCCTGCTTTTAAGAAAATATTATTTATCCACCGAGGATGAATTTTAAGAAGCAGATGCCCATAAGTCTTTGGTTTTTTGTTTCTCGGATTCTTAACCTAGTTGTTTTGTGTACTTCATAACATGTAAGCAGATATGTAAATGTATTTAGGGAAAACTATAATTAAAAGAGCCCTGCATAAGGGTTCATGCATAGTAAATCATTCTTTCATTATGAAAACAATCAATTTCTGATGTATCCATCTTGTAACGTTATATTTCACATACCTAAAACTCGGCACTTTGAGAATGCTTGTTCAGTATTACCCTTCATTTCAGTCAAATCATCCACAAATTGCCTGGGCCAAGAGTATAACTCACCTATTTTCATAGAAAGCAGCCAAAATTGCTTTTTGCTTTTGTATTTTTTTCTTTTATCCCCCTTTTGGGGATTGTGCCTGCTCTACTTTTCTTTTTATACTCTGTGTCTCTTCATTCATATTTCTGTTGGTTTTACTTCAGGCAATTTCCTTCATGGAATCTTCTTTAATTCACTTTTTTCAATTTTTTGCAAATTTTTACTCCCCTTCATTACATAAAAAAATCTCTTGTTTGCAAGCCACATTTTGTTCTATTATGAAATCTTGTGTAATAATCACATATATTAGTTATAATTTAAAGGGTTATACACAAATGTATATTATAGAAGCTTATCACATATTCTTATGGAGTGCTTGAGAGTGAAACCTATAATAAAAAATAACCAATAGTGTCAACCACTAAAGTACCTGAAAGTATCCAGAAGTCCTCAGTGGAATCATTCCAAAAGAATATTACTCCCTCCTCATCTTTGTTAAACCTAGAAGTTAGTACCTTTATACTTAAGGTCATAGCTCACAGCACATTAAGACCATGATGATGAAGGGTACATAGCAACCCTGATGTAAACTGATTCTCCATAATAAAAAGTAACCACACAAAACTATGGCAAGACTTATCTCCATGACCCCCTAGCTGGAGTTTACTTTTAGCTAGAGAAGAAGGGGCTCACACACTTTGAAACTTATTATCTGTTTAAGCTTGGGCAACCTATAACTTCTCTAAGTCCCAATTTCAACCTCTTCTGAGTGAAGACAGCCTTATCCTTTGGTCACAGTATTAGCTTCTTTTACTTTTCTCTCTAGAAATCATAATTGTTAGATAAACCAGAATCTTCTATGAATAAAGAGTAGCACACTCAAACCATTGAATTGCACTTATCTAAGCCATAAGACTGAGATGCAATAAACTTTCATACTCAAAGCTTACCAACTAGAAGCAGAATCAGCAAAGAAATTCTCAACTTATTATCATCATCATGACTGTCACACACCACAATCCCTTTTTAACCATAATATTTAACTGTCTATTTGTTTGAAGTTCCATGAGAGGAAGACAAGTGGCCTTAAAGAGCTGAGAGATGCCCTTTACTATTAGCCAGCAAGAAAACAGGGATGTCAGACCTACAATCACAAGGAACAAATTCGGCCAACAATCTGAATGAGCTTGGAAACAGATTCTTCCCAGCCTCCAGATGAGAGCCCAGACCAACTAGCATCATGATTTCAGTCTTGTGAGACCCTGAACAGAGAATCCAGATAAGCCTACCAGGACTTCTGAACTACAAAACTATGAGCTAATAAGTGGGTCTTGTTTAAGCTGCTAAATTTGTGACAATTGTTACACAGCAATAGAAAACTAATGCAGCTGATGAGTTTAATACTTACCATCTTTGTTGCTAACTACTCATCAGGAGAAAGGAAGGCAGAAGTTAGTAAAATAGAAGGGAGATAATAATGAGAGACAATTGTAATCTCTCAGTTTTACTGAGGTCCAGTCTTAAGTACTGCAATATCAATTACCTTAGATTATAACGGTGTGCAGCTTTTAGTTTGGCCTAGTCAATTTTATTCAGTGGTTTTCAAGCCTGAGTCTCAAGTGAACTGGCATTTCTAATAACCACATGAAATAACTTAAACAAAATCTTCCACTCAAATTGATTATCCTGCAACCAAGAATAAAGGCTTGTTATCAATTTGAGTTACTATAGCCACCCTTCATTCTCCTTTTGGAAGGTTAAACATCATATATACACTAATCAATTATCACTACAGAGATTAGTAGAAACCATTTGCACGTCAAAATTCAGTTGGTACAATGTTAATAATTATTTCTTGCAAACAATTATTTCAGCCTGAGTATTCCAAGGTTAAGCAAGGGAAGTGACTCAAAGTTTGCCAAATGTATCTGATTTTGAGATTTTGTTGTCATTCTTTCCTAGAGTGCACTCAGGACACAATGCTTGCAGCATGTTATTTTAAAAATTCGTTTCACTTATATAGTGCTTTATGGCTATGGGTAAATATATTGTGAGATCTCTTGTCACTATGTATTTCTAATTGCCCATCAAGGTCAGTATCCACAGGCAATTTAGCCTGTCTAGAGTATAATCTAAAATTTCTTGGAGCAAGGGCTTTCAACAACTGCATTTCCCAGTTACAGAATTGACTTCCAACTTCTGCTTGTAGAGTATCATCTATATTGTAATTTAAAATTAAATGTATGACATATCTGTTTGCTGATGCAGTCAAATATTCCTTTTCTTCATCTTTATGTCACATTATGTTATATAATTTTATTTATTATTATTATTATTTTATACTTTAAGTTTTGGGGTACACGTGCAGATTGTGCAGGATTGTTACATAGGTATACACATGCCATGGAGGTTTGCTGCATCTATCCCCTAGTCATTGACATTAGGTATTTCTCCTAATGTTATACCTCCCCAATCCCCCTACCCCCTGCTATCCCCCTCCTAGCTCTCTCACCCCACAACAGGCCCCAGTGTGTGATGCTCCCCTCCCTGTGTCCATGTGTTGTCATTGTTCAACAACCATTTATGAAAACGTGGTGTTTGGTTTTCTGTTCTTGTGTCAGTTTGCTGAGAATGATGGTTTCCAGATTCATCCATGTCCCTGCAAAGGACATGAACTCATCATTTTTTATGGCTGCATAGTATTCCATGGTGTATATGTGCCATATTTTCTTTATCCATTCTATCATTGATGGGCATTTGGATGACTAAAACACCAAAAGCAATGGCAACAAAAGCCAAAATACACGAATGGGATCTAATTAAGCTTAAGAGCTTCTGCACAGCAAAAGAAACTATCATTAGAGTGAACCAGCAACCAATAGAATGGGAAGAAATTTTTGTGATTCCCCCCATTTGACAAAGGGCTAATAACAAGAATCTACAAAGAAATTCAACAAATTTACAAGAAAAAACAACCCCATCAAAAAGTGGGCAAAGGATATGGACAGACACTTCTGAAAAGAAGACATTTATGCAGCCAATAAACATGAAAAAAAGCTCATCATCACTGGTCATTAGAGAAATGCAAATCAAAATCACTTTGAGATACCATCTCATGCCAGTTAGAATGGTGATCATTAAAAAATCTGGAGATAATAGATGCTGGAGAGGATGTGGAGAAATAGGAATGCTTTTACACTGTTGATGGGAATGTAAATTAGTTCAAGCATTGTGGAAGACAGTGTGGCGATTCCTCAAGGACATAGAAATAGAAATTCCATTTGACCCAGAAATCCCATTACTAGGTATATACCCAAAGGATTATAAATCATTCTGTTATAAAGATACATGCACACATATGTGCATTACCGCACTATTTACAAAACGAAGACTTGGAACCAACCCAAATGCCCATCAATGATAGGCTGGATAAAGAAAATGTGGCACATATATACCATGGAACACTATGCAGCCATAAAAATGGATGACTTTGTGTCCTTTGTAGGGACATGGATGAAACCGGAAACCATCATTCTCAGCGAACTGACACAAGAACAGAAAACCAAACACCACATGTTCTCACCCATAAGTGGGTGTTGAACAATGAGAACACATGGACACAGGGAGGGGAACATTACATACTAGGGTCTGTCAAGGGGTGGGGGGCTAAGGGAGGGATACTAGGATGTGGGGAGATTGGGGAGGGATAACATTAGGAGACATACCTAATGTAGGTGATAGGGGATAGAGGCAGCAAACCTCCATGGCATATGTATACCTATGTAACAATTCTGCAAGATCTGCACATGTACCCCAGAACTGAAAGTAAAATTTAAAAAAAATTTTTTAATGAGAAAAAAAAACATAATTCCAAACTTCTTGGAATCTTAATTTTTTTTTAATTCTTTTTTTCTTTCTTTGTGGGACTGGATTAATTTGAAAGCCTCGTTTTTGAGCTCTGAAGTTCTTTCTTCTACTTGTTTGATTTTATTGCTGAGACTTTTCAGTGTATTTTTCATTTCTCTAAGTGTGTCCTTCATTTCCAGAATTTGTGAATGCTTTTTATTTATGCTACCTATTTCTCTGGAGATTTTTTTGTCCGTATTCTTTGACATTTCAAAAATTTATTTTGGTTGATATTCACCTTTCTCTGATGCTTCTTAATTAGCTTAATAATCAAACTTTCAAATTATTTTTCTGGAAATTCAGAGGTTTCTTGTTGGTAAGCTAGTGTGATATTTTGGGGGTGTTAAAAAACTTTGTTTTGTCATATTGCCAGCATTATTTTTCTGGTTTCTTCTCATTTGGGTAGACTATGTCAGAGGGAAGATCTAGAGCGTAAGGGCTATTTTTCAGGTTGCTTTTCTCCCACAGGGTACTTCCTGTCTTAATGTGTGCTTTACCCATTCTCCAAGAGATATGGCTTCCTGGACTTGAACTGCAGTGATTTTTACTTATTTATTAATTAACATTTTATAAAAATATCAATAAAATTCCAAATCTGTAATAAGACTAACAAAAAAGAAAGAGAAACCATAAATTTCTACTTATGAATATCTGGACTTACATAGAAGATATTATAACAGATCCTGCAGCATTAGGAGGATAATAAGAGAATACTCTGGGCAACTCTGCACATACAAATATTATAATTTAAATGAAATGAACCAATTTCCTTGAAAAACACAAACTACCTTAATATATTCATACATGTACCAGATACTTTGAATAGCACTATAACTATTATGGAAATGGAATAATAATTGTTTCATAAAAATAAAAATTTTCAGGACTATATGGTTTTATTGGAGAAATCTGAATGGCATTTAAAGAATAAAAATAAACTTTACAAAATATTTTTAGAATATAGAAAAAAAGGACCACTTTCTAATTCATTTTCTAAAGCTCATGGTACACTCAAAGTTAGACAAAGTAAAACACACACACACACACACACACACACACACACTAGACTAATGAAAGTACACTCAAAAAACCCTTACCAAAATTTTAGCATATAGATGTTCCAATATATAAAAAGAATTATACACTATGATCAAATGAGTTTTATTTCAGAAATGAAACATTAGTTCAATATTCAAAAATTTACCAATGTAATTAATCATATTAACAGGCTTAGGAAAAAAATCACGATTCTATCAATCAATGCAGAAATAGCATTTGATGAATTTTAACACCCATTATTAAAACTCACAGAAAAATACAAATAGCCAGTGATTTCTTTAACTTGATAAAAACAGCTATTAAAAAGCCAGTATCTCACGTTATATTGAATTGTTGAAGAATGCTGCCACCTAAGACTGGTAATAAGGAGCATCTGCTCTCCATAAATTGATATACAGATTAAGGCAATTTCTGTCAAAATCCCGGTAAGATTTTATGTTTATATAGAGACTATTATTAATTTTGGAATATAAGAATAAAATGGATCAAATTAGTTGGCCTGATTTCAAGACTTTTTTATATAGGTATGATGATCAAGACTTTGTTGAATTGGCAGACACATGAAACAAGAGAATAGAAAAGCCAGTAATAGACATACACAAATATGCTCAACTTTGTTTCTTTGAGACAAAGTCTCACTCTGTCACCAAGGCTGGAGTGCAGTGCATGATTTCAGCTCACTGTAACCTCTGCCTCCCAGGTTCAAGCGATTCTCGTGCCTTAGCCTCCTGAGTAGCTAGGATTACAGGTGCCTGCCACCATGCCTGGCTCATTTTTGTCTTTTGTAGAGATGGGGTTTTCACCATGTTGGCTAGTCAACTATTTATTTACAAAGTTGAAAAAGCAATTTAATGGAGGAAGGATAGATTTTTAAATAAAGAGTGCAGGGGAAACTAGATAGCCACAGCCAAAACAAAACAAAACATAACAAAACAAAAACAACCCTTCAACTTAAACCTCCCCTCACATCTTATACAGAAATTAATGAAAAATAGATAAGAATTAAATGTAAAATGTAAAAATATAAAATTTGTGGAAAATGATATAGGAGAAACTCTTGAGAATCTAGGGCTAGATGAATAGTTCTTGAAGTTGGCCCCAAAATTGTGATCCAAAAGAACAGATGATAAATTGCACCTCATAAAAATTAAAACTTTTGCTCTATAAAGAATTCTCATAATAGCCTGGGAAGATAAGCTACAGGGTGGGAGAAAAACTCTACAGACCACATAAATGACTAGGAACTAGTACCTAGAATATAGAAATCTCTCAAAACTTAACAGTAAAAATCCGAACAATCCAATTAGTAAATAGG
The DNA here is from genome assembly GCA_963573385.1 of Cacajao melanocephalus. Classification (NCBI taxonomy): domain Eukaryota; kingdom Metazoa; phylum Chordata; class Mammalia; order Primates; family Pitheciidae; genus Cacajao; species Cacajao melanocephalus. The sequence goes on from CAUYLG010039936.1 coordinate 50,823, forward strand.
TAAAAATGACAAATTTTACTGAAGAATATGTACAAATATCAAATGAACACATTAAAAGATGCTTTATGTCACTAGGCATTAAAGAAATTAAACTTAAGACCACAATGAACTATCATCATATATATCAGAATGGCCAAACTAAAAACTGGTGACAACATCAAGTGCTGGTAAAGAAACTGGTTGACTCATCCATTGCTGGTAAGAATATAAAACCACTTAGTCACTCTCCAGAATTTAGCAGCTTCTTAAAAAAAAATAAGCATACATTTACTATATGACCCAGCAGTGTACACCTGGTCATTTATTTTAGGAAACTGAAAACTTGTCTTTATACAAAAATTTGTGCATCAACGTTTATAGCAGCTTTACTAATAAAAGCCAAAAATTGGAAACAACCCAACTGTCCTTCAATCAGTGAATGATTAAGCAAACTGGTATATCCATATTACAAAGTATAATGATAAAGTTATAGAAATGAAGAATAGATTAGTGGCTTCCAGGTTTTAAGGCATGGGTGGAGATAGAAGGGAAGTAAATATAGTTTTAAAAGGGTAAGATAAGGGATACTTTTAGGGATGAAAATGTTTTGTATCTTTACTTTATAATGCCAATATATTGGTTCTGATATTGTATTATAGTTTTAGAAGATTTTACCTTTGGAGGGAATGGTAAAGGGTACATTCATGGATTTCTTTGTACTTTTTTTACAACTGCATTTGAATGTGAATCTTCTATTATTTCAAAATTAAAAGTTTAATTGATAAAACATAATGGATATTATGAACATTTGTGCAATAAATTTGAATATTTATATGATATTTTCCTACAAAGGTGCAACTCACTTAAATTCCCTCAAAATTATATATGAAATTTGAAGTTTCTTATATCTTTTAAAGAAATAGAATTTTAATTAAAATAGTTTCCATAAATTAATTCTCCAGTTCATTTGGCTTCATAAATGAATTCTCGTAAACATTTAAAGAAAAAATAGTCACCAATCTTATGTAAACTCCAGATGTAGAAACAGAGGGATCATTTCCTCTGTTAGGTTCCTAGGGCTGCTGTAACAAAAGATGACAAATCTGATGGCTTAAGACAACTACAATCTCTTATTTCACAGCTGTGGAGGCCATAAGTCTAAAACTAAGGTGCCAGCAGGGCTATGCTTCCTTTGAAGTCTGTAAAAGAGAATCCTACCTTGCTTTGTTCAACCTCAGGCTATAGGAGTTCCTTGATTGGTCACAGGTAATTAAAATCTCTGCCTTTGTCTTCACATGGGTCTTTATGTGGACTTCTTGTCTTTTTGTGTCTCCATTCTCCCTCTGCCTTTTTCTTGTAAGGAAAACTATCACTGGATTTAGGGCCCACACTAAATCCAGAATGACTTCATTTTATGATCCTTAACTTAATTGCGTTGTCAAAACATCCTCGAATAAGGGCATTCACATTCACATTTCTGAAGAAGTGGGCTACAGACATACCTTTTTGGGGTCACCATTGAACATGCTATACTTTCCAATATATTTTGTGAGGCCAGAAGTACTTTATTAACAGTATATGAAAAGGACATTGCAAGAAAGTTATAATCCAATATCCCGTAAATTTGAATAAAAATTTCCTAAAGAAAATGTTATCAAATCCAGGATAATTTTTTAAAAGCAATATCACATTGAATTGTGTTTCTTCCAGAAATGTAACATTAGCTTAAATCCTTAAAAATTAATCATAACATTTGCTGTAGTAACAACAACAAAAAAATAGAAAACATATGATTGTCACATCTAGTCACTATAAAAGCTCTTATTAAGCTAGGATTAGAAGAGAAATTCGTTGATACAACAAAGAGTAATTTAAGTAAAACACGTTGGAAAATGTTTCCTCTATTTTAACATCCTCTACCAACACTATAGTACCATTCCTTGCTAGTGTCATAAAACAGGAAACCAATGGTAGAGACCATTAAAGGGAAGAAATAAGACTGTCATCATTTGCTGATGACATAAATGGTATGAACATTTGAAAGAATCTTTACTTAGGACTTAGGACTTACTAAATGAATTCATAAGATAGCTGGATAAAAGGTCAACATAAGAAATCAATTTTATTTCAATTTAACAATGAACGAATAGAAAATAAATTTAAGAAATGTTCCCACTTAAAAATAGCATTATCAATAAAATACTTGGAAAAACATCTAACAAAAATTTATTATTTTTCTAAAGGTTACATTTGCAGTACAAATTTCTGACAAGACTATTATCCACAATACATGAGGAACACCAGCAAATCATTTTTTTTAAAAATAGCCAACTAGATGGAGAAAAAAAGGCAGGAGATTTAGAGGCACTTCACAAAAGAGGCTATCAACATGGATGAAAAATTTACAGAAAGATGCATAACCTCATTAGTTATCACAGAAATACAAATTAAGATCACATTGACATCATGTCTAAAATAAAATGACTAACACCAAATATTGGTGAGAATGTGTAGCATTGGCAGTTGTCAACCACTTCAGAAATTGCTTGACAATATCTACCAAGGCAGAATATATACACACACCAAGATCAACATTTCCACTTCTAGGGATATGTCTAACAATATACAAACATATGTTTACCAAAATACACATACATGATGTTTACAGTGCCACTACTTGTAATAACAGAAATTGGCAATAATACATGAATAATGTATGACATATTCCTATGTGGAATACCACTTTGCATCAATAAGAAGGATCTCAAAAACATAAGTTTGAGCAAAAGAGTGATGGTGTAAAAGAGTAGATACAATAGTATCTTTTTTATATGCATTTCACAAACTAATCAATGTTTTTAGATACTACTAAGAGTTGGCAGGGTGTGGTGGCTCACTCCTCTAATCCCAGCACTTTGGGACGCCAAGGTGGGTGGATCACGAGATCAGGAATTCGAGATCTGCCTGGCCAATATAGTGAAACTGTGTCTCTACTGAAAATACAAAAAAAAAAAAAAAAAAAAAAAAAAATTAGCTGGGCAAGGTAATGCGTCCCTGTAGTCCCAGCTAATCAGGAGGCTGAGGCAGGAGAATCACTTGAACCAGGAGGCGGAGGTTGTGGTGAGCTGAGATTGCACCACTGCATTCCAACCTGGACAACAGAGTTAGACTCTGCCCCTCCCCCCGAAAAAAAAATGTCACCGTGGGAATGCACTGGTTAACTGTGTAAGAACTAAAAAAGTATGAGCAAACATTGTGATTATTTTGAGGTAAAGGGAGACTTTTTGAGTGTAAAAAAAAAAAAAAACAGGATAATTAAAGTGAAGAATACACATATTTAACCATGTTTAATATGAACTTTTAAATAGTTAATAAAGTATCATATGCAAAATAAAAATTTTGATATCAAATTTATTGATCAGACATGTGATCAACAATCTTGATATGGAATTATTTGAAATTAATTAGAAATCAATCATATAGTTATGACTAAATAGATTAAAAAGCACTGAGGGGAAAATCTCTCAAAGAAAAATATATTAATATAAAAATGAGAAAATATTCACTTTTTTGCAGTCAAAGAAATGCAAAGGAAATACAAGACACTGCTAATTAGCAGTGTTAGTGCAAAAGAAATAGAGAACAGAAAGAAGAAATGAAATAAAATAATACCATAGCAAGTATTGTCAAGTGGTAGGAGGAAAAGAACCTCTCACATAGGTAGGATTTTGTTTTCCTTTCTTTTGCTTCAGGGTGTTTACTGAAAAATGAAACAGATTCAGAAAAACATAATAATGTCTAACTTAGTGAGGTATTATAAGGCAAACACAATGCAAGTCTAGCAATCACATTTTGTCAGTCATCCCAGATATTCTTGAAGTCTCATACTCTTTACCCTCAAAAGGCTCGCAGCCTTACACATTCACTCCCCGCAATCTGGACTTTTATATAGTAAGCATATTCTTGAGTCTTTTTATAGTTTAATCTCACAAGATTTTATCTTTATAACTTTTAAGAGTCTTTTAATACACTGACTCCTCCATCTCTTTCTTTTCTTTGCTGTTTATCTGTTGAAGAACCCTTGGTTTTTGAGCTATAGAGTTTTTCATAGTCTGAATATTGCTGATTGCATCTTTAGTCAGGATTGTACCCTCAACTAGTGAAAATACAGAAAGGATATAAAATCTGGATGGCCTATCTTAGGTGTTATTAGTGACTGCTGACACTCAATGCTTGGATCCATTAATTCATTGGGAGATTGCAGTATGGTGATATTTGACTTTTCTAACTGCTTTTTCATTTATCATTTAGAATGCCTTTATAAAACATTTTCTTTTATCCACCAATATTTTTTTCCCCGATGGTACAGTTCATACAGGAATGGCAGGAAAAAATGCTTGATACTTTCTTTTATTTTCATCTTTTCGAGATAATAGATTAGTTTCCAACCATCTTCTTACTTATTAGCTTTTGTTTTAATATTTTTATTAATTTACCGATTTAAACACATTTAGTGGGCTTCAGTAAATCAAAATTAGTATCCTTTTTGAAGCTCAAACTGTCTCATCTGTGGCCAAAGCCTATTCCGATAAGCTCGTGACCAACTATAGTAGTTTCTGGCAGTTTTCTTGCTTTCTGTTATATCAAGATGTACATTCAAGATGAGTTTTTAATTTAATTTCTTTTCCATTGTGTTTGTGTCTCCTTCTGAGAATCCTGGTTCTTAAGGATACAGTGTATGATAGACTTAAAATATCCCGTAATTACAAATTTACTTTATGCCCATTTATACACAGTCATTTCAGAATAACATTGTTAATTCTACCACCAACAGTATACCTTCAAACCTTAAAATTGTTTTCCTATTCTCTCCACATTCTTTTTCCCTCATCTTAATACTTGTGTAATATCTACATTGCCTGAGCCTAGAGCCATAACAAACTACATGCTTTCTTTACAATCCTAATTTATTTTTAATTCTATAAGTAACTGCATGTTTAATGATGACTATTTAACTTCAGGGAAGTTTTGAATTAGAGTTTTTGTATTTGTTAATTCTCTTATTTTGGTTTCATTCTGCAGGCACACTTATTATCTATAGGATGAATTTACTTCATTATTTGCAATGTTCTCTCCAAATGTTTATCTGTATTCCTTTTTTATTTTAAAGGAATTATTTAGTGTGTTCATTCACTCATGTTATTTCTAATTCAGTCTCTATTTGAACATTATCATTTATTTCTAATTATTTCCTGACTTTTTCATCTCAGTTAAGGTTTTCAAAATTCTGATTAATATTGTTCTATCATGCCTTAAAATGTTTTCTTAATGTCTTTTAACTCACTTTTAAGCTGTGTATTTTGATCTTTCTTGTGGCATATGTTTTTGTTGTGGTTTCAGAACACATAGGGATCTTATTCTCCTTATTCTAAATTTTCCTTTATTAACTTAGTGTGGAAATTGCCCTCAATACTTTTCTGTTACTCATTTTTTGTAAAATTAATTATCCTGAACTCCTAGAAAGTGGTGTGGTTCAGAATAGCTTTCTCATTTTACAGCTCCCTCTTCTGTTCTCTTCATGTAGACTTTAACATTATAGTGGATTGCTTTCTGAAATTTCGTGACTTTCTTCTCTTCTCCACTTTACCTGTACCTTCTTTTTACTTTTCAGTATTATCCCTGCCCTACTCAACTTAATTCCAAACCTAACAGTGTCTTTTCAGTCTGAGATTCTAGGGTCTAATTCTAGAGGGAGCTCTCTAGCAAGTGGATTTTGAGAGTTCACAAGCAACAGACTAGTACAGCCTCTTGAGTCTTTAGCATACTTTCCTTGCACCCAATCTCTATTGAAAGGGACAAAACCCATCTCTAATTGGTCAGTCATGCTAGCCAGTGAAAATGTATGGAGAATACATTACAATCATGATAGCCAGTGAGAGTGTATGTCTGCCAGCCATTCCATTCCTTCCCTTTGTTCCCTTCCACAGAGACACTGGTATCAGGTAGGCTTTGTGGCTAATGGAAGTTTATAATTATCTGCTTGTACTGTGAGGTTTGTAGGTATAATTTGTAACCTAATTTTATTGTAAATATTTTCCATGTATTTGGTTTTGCTATTTACTCGGTTTGTCTTAATATATAGATTTGGATGTGTTAAAAATCTATGTCATTGTTTCCTACATCTCATGGCTGCAGCAGCATCCTCATGAGTTGGCTCTTAAATTAACAATTAATACTCTTACTCATTGTATTAGTCTGTTTTCACATGCTATAGAGAACTACCCAAGACTGGGTAATTTGTAAATAAAAGAGGTGTAATTGACTTACAGTTCTGCATGTCTGGGGAAGCCTCAGTAAACTTACGATTATGGTGGAGGGGAAGGGGAAGCAAGCACCTTCTTCACAAGGTGACAGAAGAGAGAGAGAGCAAGGAGTGAAGTCCACACTTTAAAACCATCAGCTCTCATGAGAACTCACTCACTATCATGAGTATAGCAAGGGAGAAAACGCGCCCCTGATCAAATCAGCTTCCACCAGGTCCCTCCCTCCACATGTGGTGATTCCAATTTAAGATGAGATATGAGTGGGGACACAAAGCCAAACCATATCGGTAATTTAATTAATTCAATTCAGTTAATGTGTTTCAGTTTGGCAATATACACAAGAACCTTGGCTGAGATTTTACTTCTCAGAACTTATCCAAAGTGCGTAATTGTATAAAACCACGATTATGTTTCACAAGAGTTATCAATGGGAGAGTATTTATAACTGAAAAAATTAATAACAACACACATTTGCAATACAAGTTACTTGGTTCAATAATAAACGAGTGAAAAAGTATATATCCATCAAGAATCTGATATAGAAGTATATTCAGAAATAAGTCAGAAATAAAAGTTAAAAAACAAGCTGTATAATACAATCCTTGTAGTTTACAGATCTAGATATAGACATATATCTTTATATAGCTGTATCTGTGAAGATAAATGAAATACTACAGTAATTCGTTAGTATGGGTGGAAATCTGGTAATTTATTTATACCATTAACTGTATATGTATTTTAATACGAATTCAAAATCTTCATTCAATGCTCTGACCTACTTATGGTTGTTAAATAGTACCCTGAAAGGAATGGTTGCCAAGAAGTGTCAACATTGGAGTTGTAAATAAATTCCAGAAAGTCTCTATCTAGTGGTGTATATCACACAAAAAAATGAATTTTTCCTCCCTATTTACTTTTGAAACTTGGTTTATTTGCAATCACTAAAGAGTTACAGATTTGCAATTTCTGATTTTTAGCTGGGGGTTGCTATTTCTCATTACTTAGCGACATCTGTGACTTTTCATTAGGCTTTTGGAAGTGAGTTCAAAAGGAAATAAAATCCTCTAATCCATAGGTAAACTGAAAGAAATAAGAAAACAAAATCTCTAATTTTTTTTGTCATGTTTCATTGGTTTTTAATGAACTGTTTAAGTTTATTGAGTAACAAAGGCAGCCAGATGTTTAATGGTCCAATAAAGTAATTAATCAGTACTTCTGGTTTAACAACGTTTCGCCTATCAGCCTCCATGGCCCAACTTCAAATATATTAGATTGTTTAATTTCATTAACCATGCCCAGTTAACCCTTTATCAACAACTAATGAAAATGGGATATTTTTTCTTTATTTACTGCTTTTCCTTTACTTGTATTACTATACAGGTACATAAGAGTTTGGATTTGAAACCTTACCAATTTCCCTATTCTTATAACAATTAACATTTGATTAATCATTATATGTTGTCTATTTTACTACAGATTCTTTTTTCTTTTTTCTCTTTTGCTATTTTTCTTTTTCTTTCTTTCCTTTTTATTCTTTTCTTTTTTTTTTTTTTTTTTTTGAGACCAAGTCTCACTCTGTCGCCCTGGGTGGACTGCAATGGTGTGATCTTGGCTCATTGCAACATCTGCTTCCCAGGTTCAAGTGATTCTCCTGCCTCAGCCTCCCGAGTAGCTGAAATTACAGGTGCCCACCACCACCTCCAGCTAATTTTTGAATTTTTAATAGAGAATGGGTTTCACCATGTTGTCCAGGCTGGTCTTGAACTCCTGACTCCAGATGATCTACCCGCCTCTGCCTCCCAAAGTGCTGGGATTACAGGCGTAAGCCACTGTGCCCAGCCCCCCACTTTTGCTACTTTTCTACCTCAGGTATATTTTATCTGTCTCCTGAAATCTTAAAACGTTTCTCACCTTGTTTTAACACCTGTTTACACGTTTGTGAAAATGTTCTTCTTGATAATCCAGTTCTTAGCATGTTACTCTAGATTCAAAATGTTTGATGGATCATTATGTCTCATAACAGGGTTGCATGCTCAAAATGCTTTTGGGGGCCAGGCAGGTTAGCAGGTCACAGAAAAAAGAGGTGAGCCAAAACAATGCAATTGAGAGCAATAGAGTCTGTGGAGTGCTGAACAGCCAGTGAATTTAGAAACATCCTGCCAAGCAAAGGGAATTCATCTGCAAGCCAGAAAGCTATGTTCGTTACCTCTGCCCTAGAAAATAGAATTGCAAATCCAGATGTAAGCCTATGAAGCAGCTGCTATCCTATCCCACACTCATCTTCCCATTGTCACTATTCTCTAGTGATGACAGGCACTGTTTCTAGATAGGCACAGGCCCTCATTCCTCCATGCCCTCCCTCCACACAAACACACACTTTGGGATCATACTTAACCAACTGCAGTATTCAAATCTGTTTCTTTCTTTTGTGTAGAATTCTTTAGTATTTTAGTTTCTTCTCCAGATGAGTAATTATACTTTGAGCTGCCCCCTTACTGTTCTCTGTTCATTGCTCAATTTGCATATATTATCATTATATTCCTATTATTTATTGATGTGGGCTTCTTAAGATACTCTCCAAGCTTCTTGGGAAAAAGGACTATGGGATCCTCCCCTGTCAACTTGTGGTACTTCCAGTGCCATGTTTGTGTTTAATGAACACACATGAATAAGTTTATACTTGTCTTTGATTTGTTCATAAGAAAAGCAATAACATTAATATTTTTTGTTTAATTTTGTTGTTGTTCTAAAACCTGGATTCTGGTGTGCATCTCAGCAAAAACACACAGTGGGTCACCCGTTTAATGTATTTCTTGAGTTTACTGGTAACATTGTTGTCAGAGGTGATTGAACCAGAGTGACGCCATCTTGAATAAGGGCTGGATAAAAAAGGCTGAGATCTACTGGGCTGCGCTCCCAGGAGGTTAGGTATTCTTAGTCACAGAATGAGGCGACTTAGTCAGCAGCAGGTACCGATCACAAAGACCTTGCTGATAAAAAATTGTGGTAAAGAAACAAGTCAAAATGCAACGAAATCAAGATGGCGATGAGAGTGACCTCTGGTGGCCCTCACTGCTCATTATATGCTAATTATAATGCAATTACATGCTAAAAAACACTCCCACCAGTGCCACCACAGTTTACAAATGCCATGACAGTGTCAGGAAGTTACCCTATATGGTCTAAAAATGGGGAGAACCCTCAGGTCTGGAAATTGCCCACCCCTTTCCCAGAAAACTGGTGAATAATCCATACCTTGTTTAGTATATAATCAAGAAATAACTATAAGTATTAACAGTGTGCTATAGCTGGCCTAGAGTTAGAGCCTGAACAACACTATTTTATAAAAGACAAAGTTGTGTTTTAAATAAGTTGTAACGGCTGCCCCATTCTCCTCACAATAACTGCTAGCCTTGGCGTCTGTAAGTAAAATTGCT
>CAUYLG010039938.1:0-37923 GCA_963573385.1 Cacajao melanocephalus
CCCCCCCCCCTTGGAAGAGACCCTACACAGTTATCCTGACCACACCCACCGCACTCAAGGTAGACGGACTAACAGCCTGGATTCATCACACCCACATCAAAACTGCCCCACCGGAAGGACAATGGAGCATCAAACACTCCTCCCCCGATTCACTAAAGCTAAGACTTGTGCGCTCTTCGCAGTCACCACCCTCGCCACCCTAATCTGTGCTGTAAATCCCTATAGAAATCCCCCCTTAGAACCCACCTACTATCAGTGGGTCCTCACTGAGGGCTCCACTGGAAAATTTGTTAGTTCCTTAACCGGGAAGGAATCCACCCTAGTCAACTTAACCCTGGAGTACATTCCAAAGAACCCCATTACCTTCTCCCTAGACCTCTGTGCCCTCCTGGGCCCATTCCTGACATCAAACATAAATCCTAGAACAAAAAATATTATAGCCGGGTGTGGCAGTACAAGGGCAGAGCAACAACTTCAAACTTATGGATTGTATCTGTGCCCAGGGTCCACCTCACACACACACACACAAAAAGGTGGAACTGTGGAGTCTTAAATAAATTCTTCTGCCCCCATTGGGGTTATAAAACTATCTCAACTATATCAGGGTACACCAAAAACATAGACTAATAATATTAAGGTCTCAATATGAGCCCTTAGAACCAACAAACAATACTAACCTGTTAAAGGAATTAATGATTTAATTCCTGTAAATAAAACAAGGGGGAAATATGACATGGTAAAAAGCCCGATAAAACTGCATACCTCAACTATATCTTGGCTTTCTGTTTAAACTGCTCTCTGTAACCTGTAATGTGACAAGCAAGCAGTCCAAACCCAGGCCATCTTGGCCCCTGCAACTTATAATTTCCACCCTACCTAGACAATGTGTAAACAAATGCTTATTTTGACTTTTGTTAACCGCTTAAGTAACAATTAGAATGTCAAAAGTCCCCTAGCCCTTCGAATGTCTGAAGCTCTTCACCCTGACCCCCGCCCCTTACCCTCATCTCTGCCCAGAAGGTAATTTACAGAATTCACTAGCCCTCGGAATGTCTGAAGCTCCTCACCCCCACCCCCGCCCATCACGCTCACCCCGAGGTGGTTTTAGGGGTATAAAAGGTCTTGACACCCTCCTTTTCGGGGCCACGGGTTGGAGAGACACAAGTCCTCTGTGGTCACCGGCAATAAAGACCCTGTAATTTGGCATACTTTTGTCTTGGTGTTGACTTTCTATGCTTGGTTCAGTACAACACAGACAAGCTTATTTTGATAACACATATGAGGATTATGAATTGAAAATCTTTTTGTGTTTCAAAAATGGTAACAATTTAAAATTACCAGTAGATGTACTTTGATACCCATTCTGGTGAAGTAAGATATTTCCCTGACCCCTTCATGGAACTGGTGACAGAAGTGCCTCATTAACTCAGCCTACCACTTTCAACTTCTCGTGGGAGGGAGTGCACAACTGAACAAGGTGGTAACTGAAGTGCATGTGTGCTGCAATCGGCCTACCGTTTCAGCACTGGCAGGATCAAATCCAGTCACTTGGACATGCTGCGTTCTACCTCTTGCAGAGGGAAAGCTTAGGTGAGTGGGTACAGGAGACAGAGAGAATGCTTTTGGGTGCCAGCAGGAGTGAACTCTGTACAGGCCCAGCTGCACCATCCAGGTGGGGTGCCTGCAACTTTGGAAGCCCCGGGGGTATGTTACAGTACTCTTTTAGCTCTTGCTGTCCATGGATGGCTTAAGTGTTAACAGTTCAGTGGGCCCTTTGCTTTTTCATGCAAGGCGGCTGCCCTCTGCCGGCACTGGAGAAGGGCCAGTGTGACAGCCTTTTGTATCCGCACTATTGGCTCCTAAGCTCTTGTCCACCCAGAAAAATCAAGGTCACGTGAATGAATTGAAGGATGCTAAATGTGAGGTATTTTATTGCAAGTGAAAGTGGCTCTCGGTAAGAAAGCACTGAAAAGGGGATGGGGTGTGTAGGTAATCTTCTGAAGTTCCGCTGTCTCTGTCTGGATTCCGTTCTGAAGTTATCCCATCAAGCTGTTCCTTTGAAGTCAAGCCACTTCTCTCTGATGGTCAGCTGTAGTCCCGGATATTCAGATGCTTCTCCCTTCTGCTAGCTCAGTCTGGGGTCTTTATAGGCACAGGCTGGTGGGTGGGGTGAGCCATGGGTAGTTTAGGAAAAGGCAGTGTTCAAACAGGAAAACGGGGATAGAAGTTCTCACTTGAAGCCATAGGTTTTAGGTTTTTCAGCTTAAAGGTGTGGTTTCTGTCGGGGACCCGCCATTTTCTGCCTAGAATTTCTCTGCCCCCTGTCCTTATTATTGGTATACCACATCCCCTTTGGCCTAGGATCTAGGCTAGGCACTTTCTCCCCAAAACACTGTTCATCCTTTGTTTACTTGTCTTGTTAGAACTCAGCTTTTCATTACCTCCTCAAAAATTCACTCCTAACTACCCTCCCCCAAGAGTCTGGTATAGGAGAATGGTCAGGGTGGTGGGACAAATTATAAAATAGATGCAAACCATCTTGGAAGCCCAAAGTTTTGTAGAAGCCTCAGGGGAGAGTTATGGCTGAAGGCAGCCTAATCCTCTTATCTTGAGCTAATAGCAAAGAGCAGATAACAAGGGAATGTAGAGGAGTTTTCATTCATCCTTCATCCAGAATCTGACAGCCAGACTCGACAGTCTGTTATCCCTTACTCTGCTTCCAATGGCATCCATTGTTGGCTCCCATTAAACCATAGCTATAATATTTTTTAACTCCCCAAGAGACTCTGAGGTCCTTAGTGGCAATCCCCACAATGTTTACTCAGTGTTCTAAATAGCACCTCTTAGGTGTCCAACCAGCATTCTTGTATGGGCCATCAATAAATAAATACAGTATTTTCAGAGTCCTCGAGACCCAATGGTGCAACAGTTTCATGATGTAATTCTAGAAGCAACTAAGGCAGCCTGATTTTTGCCATCAGTAAACCCCAACATTTAAAAATCAGCAACTGAATGCACTTAAATTACACAAAGAATCAGCATTATGTATTTATCATTTTTTTTCTTAATATGGCTACATATTAAGAAAAATAAAAGTATCTGGGACAAGTCTTAAATTAGAAGTTTATTTGGCCAACATTTAGGACATGCCCCTGACATGGCTTCAGGAGGTTCTGACAATATGTGTCCCAGGTGATCTGGCTACAGCTTGTTTTTTAACATTTTAGGGAAACACAAGATATCAATCAATACATGTAAGATGTATATTGGTTCAGTCTGGAAAGATGAGGCAACCCAAAGGGAGGTAAGGCAAGGGTGGGTTCCCAGTCACAGATAGATTCAAAGGTTTTTCTGGTTGAAAGAGTTCATCTGAAAACCTGGAATCAATAGGGTGGAGTGTCTCTGTTAAGATAAGGGGCTGTGGAGAGCAAGTTTCTAATTGTTCAGATGAAGCCTCCAGGTAGTGAGCCTCAGAGAAAATAGACTCAATGTTTCCTATTAGACTTGCAGAGCAGTCTGTTTTGTCAGTCTTAAAGTCTCCGTTTTAATGTTAATACTGGTCAGTTGTGTCTGAATTCCAAAAAGAGGAAGGCATAATAAGTGAGGCATCTCCTTTTTTTTCTTAATTTTTAATTTTTTTTTTTTTTTTTTTTTTTTTGAGACAGAGTATCTTTCTGTCGCCCAGGCTAGAGTACAATGGTGCTATCTCAGCTCACTGCAACCTCTGCCTCCTGGGTTCAAGCAATTCTCCCTGCCTCAATCTTCCAAGCAGCTGGGACTACAGGTGCCCACTACCACACCTGGGGAATTTTTGTATTTTATAATAGAGACAGGGTTTGCCATGTTGGCCAGGTGGGTCTTGAACTCCTGACCTCAAGTGATCTGCCTACCTCAGCCTCTCAAAGTGCTGGGATTACAGGCATGAGCTTTTTTTTTTTTTTTTTCAGTGAAAGTGAGTTTAAAGTAAAGCAATAAAGAATGGCTAGTCCACAGGCAAAGCAGCTGAGGTATTTCCAACCACCCATTCCCAACATGGCCTGAACTAGCATTTCAGGTATACTTTAGAATGCCCTTGGCTGAGAGGAAGTTCCATTTATTTGGTTAGGGGTGGGTTACAATTTTATTTTTGGTTTACAAAATACTTTTTTCCCTAGAGTAATAATAGAAATGTAGAGGTTATACAGAAGGATAAAGGGACAACTTCAGTAATTTGAAGCAAGTTGAAAATTAATAATAGAATCCTGGGCATAATTATTTAATAGAATTTAAGAGCAGAAAAGTATTTCTGAAGTCATCTTGCCCAAATCCTTTCCTTTACACAGAGGGAAGCTGATTTTCTCAGGGTCACAGTGCAATAAATAGCAGAATACAGATTATATCCCAAGTACTCTGGCTCTAAATCCGATCTTTTTCAGGATATCACAGCCCTCCAATAGTGCAAGTAGAAAGGGCATGTTTCTGCCTTTAAGTTAGCAATGGGAGAAAAATATGTTTATTGTTAATATAGTGTAAATGGGGAAGAAAATGTTACCATTTGTGATGCAAATTTCTTCCACTGTAATAAGGCAGTACCACTAGCGTCTAAGTAATAACTCTTTGCATAATATCATCTGGAAGAGGGTATGTAAATGAATGCTGGCTAACTAGCAGAATACACAGCAATATGATTTTAGTGTACAGTGAGTCTCTACAGTTTTGTCATGATATACAACTGTGCTTCACTTAGCCCTGAAGGTGAATCATCAGAAAGTCTCGCCTGTATTAAATTTTCTGACCCAGATCAAAGTCACCTATTTTCAGTGTGTGTCAAGGGAGTGGTGGGGGTTGAAGAGTTGCAGGGAGGGTGGGATTTTGCTTTAGTTGGAGAAAATAACTCTGAGGCCAGGAAGTCACTACTTAGGATTAAGGGGTGTCAGAGCCTTGACTTTGCTACTTAAAGTGTCTGAGTGACTTTGGAAATGTTAACTGCTGTAATTTGTTAATGGAGGGGAATATAAAATAAGAATACTTACTTTATAGAGTTGTGAGGTTTATATGCTATGAGATCTGCCAAGTTCTAGGCAAGGGGTAAGATATCAATAAACAATAGATTTTGTTGTTACTTGTGATTGTCTTGACATATCAGGTTTGCATCTTAAACAGTGTCTAGGTTAATTTTTGCACCCAGATAAATACCTAACAAATGGAAGATGAAGCAGAAAAACTGTATAAAACTATTTAGAACATCATAGCTGTCAATGACAAAGTGACTAATGAAGTTATAATTGTATAAAATTAATTGATTCTTTATTTTCTGTTCCCTAAGGTTATATGTCACACACAGAAAAAAAAATGATATTACTGTTGCTAGTTCAATCCTCTCTCTGAATAAAAATTGGCTTTTACATAATCTTAAAACAGTTTTTTAAAGTTTATATTTTGAGAACACAATGAAGTAAGAAGCTTATTTTGGATGCTTGTGCTAAGTTATCTATCTATATTACACCATATATAAAATGTTTGGTTTGGAAAAGGTTGTACTTAGAAACAACGATTTTGTACGTAATTTTTGCGTTGCAGTGCATGAAAAAGGAATTGAGAAATCGATTTACTGAGAAAGTTGTGTTTTTTTGGGGATCCAAATTCATTCATAAATTTTTATTACCAAGGTTAAAAATAGTTGAGGATTTCATTATGAAAAAAAAAATCATTATCCATACTCATCTGCTAATAGGCAAAGAAAACAGCAATATCTACTACAGCAATCTATTTACTTTTATACTTGGATTTGCTAAAAAAAAAAAAATTACTAAGCAAAGGGAGGTAGGAATTCAGGCAGTAATAACAGCAAATATTTATTTAAAATTTAGTATGGTCCAGACACTCTGTAAAGTGCTATATATATGAATTATATCACTTGATATAAGTGCAATTCTTATCTTCTCCATTTTATAGATTAGGAAATTGAAGTCATAAAAGCAATGCAATTTACACTGGCTCAGCTGACTAGTAAGAAGCGAAACTAGGAGTCTAATCTAGGCAGTCTTCATTCAGAGCTCATGCTCATATTTACTATATTATATGCCTCTTATCTTAAAAAAAAAGCAAGCAAAGCAACAAACTCAACTGATGATAGAACAGATATTTTGTTAGATACAAGAAGATGATGAGACTTGGGTTTTTTTGGTATCTCCAAGCATTTTTAGTACCAACCTTTCTATTTTCAACAGTTTGCATGTCCTGTTGAGCCATAGACTGTAGTGTCTACACAGTCAGAACCAAACTCTTCCACTAATAGATTTGCCACTACTCTGCTTTTTCTTCCTCTCCTGAAAATAATTGGTGAGTTTCTTTGCCCCAACTAATCTTAATAGTCCTTTGTTTATCATTATATTTTACCCTGAATGTTTATACAGATTAATATTTCCATTATGAAATAAGACCTAACAATTGTGACTTTAAAAACTTCCCCATCATTAAATAAACTTTGTACTTTTCTTAATGTTGGTCTTGCTGGCATTTAGTTCTGAATATTTCTTGATATTTCTACCTAATTCTCATATTTCTTTAATGCAAATGGAATGCTTTAAAAGTACATCTTCTTCAGAGCACTTCTTTTGCCTTATCTTTCTTTGTTAACCATTCTTTCAGAAAGTCACAATGGCTCCAAGTGTAACTGAACAAGCTCTTTTGTCTCCATGGAAGGTTTCACTATATGTGCCTCTAAAGTCCATTTTCCAAATTGTTAACGTGCCTCAGGGATTTGCTTTTTTACTTGATATCTTAATAGAGTATCTTTCTTCTTTCCTAGGAGACCTAAAATGGCTTTGGTGGTGCTTATAATTTTAGTGGTTTAGTCTCATGTGTTTTGTATGTCCTTTCATCAGTTCTATCGGTAAAACCATGAAACTTTTCATGCAAAAAAGCAGAAAATTCACTATATGGGGTTCTGAGAAAACAAAATAACACATAAAACTGAGCTTATAAACACATAAATTAGGATGCAATATTCATACAACAGATTATTCACTTTAGAAACAGATTTTTGTTTTCAGTGTTTTTTTCAAAGCCTAAACATTCTCTGTACATTCAAAATAGAAATTTCAGTTAAAACACTTTTGAAAATTCCTCACAAATATAAGTAGACAAAGTAAAATACTTTAATTTGGGGAATAGTTCTTTTTACAATGTGTGATTTTAGGTGTATTAAAATGAGATTTTCTTTACAGTTGTAAACACTGCGTCTCCTCAGCTGTATTTTCAATCTTTTCACTTTTCTACAATTCTGCACTTTATGCTTCAAAGTTAAGTATTTTTAAAACACACTTTTTTCTTATTTCTTTCATATATTTAACACATTTAAGTAGATTTAAACACTTGTAAACTTTTATGGACTTTGCTCTTTTGAAACAAAGATAGCTGCTATATTGACAAAGGTTGGGGAAAAGTTGCAAGAGGGCATCTGTAATATACGAATAATTATGTAAATGACATTATAAATTACTAATTTTGTGTTAATAGCAATTGAATTATTGAATATAATGACACATAGGATTCTGTGGAATAATGTTAAATCAAATAACCACAGGTTCATTATTGATTGAAGATTATTCTAGGCTGTTAGACCAATTTGAAGTAAATATTAAGCCAATAGTAAGTGATGACCAATATGAGTATGAGGCAAAAGCAGGTGTGAAAGTTATCAGGTCAAAGATTAGCCAAAAGACTGAGAAACAATTAAAAGACATGAAAGAGTTGTGAAGGTAGCTGCCTCAGATACCAGGGAGAATGTTAAGACATTAGTGGATTTAACATTCCGAACAGGAAGCTTTTAGGACAAATTAAAGGCAGGCAGCTACAGAGACTCAGCGGGCTTCCTGGATGTGCTGGAGTAAAGGGTTAAGTTTATTAACTTTGATTAAGTTTATGCACTTTGAAGTAAGATATGGTGGGGTGGAGGTCTTAGCGCTACCATCTACAAGCTGAATGTCCTTGGATGAATTAATCACAGTCAGTTTCCTTATTGTAAAATAAAGATTAAGAACATAACTTGCCCCATAAGGATATTGTGAGGATTAATCAGGTAGTCCATGATTACCAGCTATAGTATGTGCAATATTTACTAGTTATTATTAATCATTGTACTTGATTTTAATATTTGGGTCTCTTACTAGGCTTCTAGAACATTCCAAAGAGGGGCTTTCTTATTTCTAGGTAGTACCTAAGATAATGTTTTTTGAACTGCTAAATTGAACCCAAAGCTAATATTTTTTTCTGTGTAAGGCATGTTGGCCTAGGAATTACTGATGACTTTTCTATTTTATGATAGAAGAGTTTATACCATTTTAATAATTTTATATTATAAAATAATGCAAAATGTTTATTTTTTAAGTAATATTTTTAAACAATAGGTGTTTTAAAAATGACTCACGTCTTTATTTGACATTTTATTATTCTGCTGTTTTTAATTAAATTAAGCATCTTAGAATTAATATTCAAATAACACACAACAACTAAGGTGTTGTGTTAATGTGTGTTATTTGATTACATTTTTGTACTCATTGTATCCGTTTTAATGATTTGTTTTTGTAGTAAACCAGCTAATAATAACTTAGTAGTTCTCTTCATTTGCAGTTTTATATTTTGCAAACAGAAAAATCATTTTCTTTTGCGGTTTTATTCAAACTCTGAAAATTCATACATTATTACCATTAATAATTTCCTTTGTTAATATATAGACTGGCTTTTAATAAACTTGCTCTCCTGAAACTGTTACATGAGAGAAGCATGATTTTTGAAGACATTCTGTACTGACTGTCTGCTCAAGCCCCATTCAGATCCTATGTATTTAAATGCAAAGAATAACAGGAAGAGGTAAAAGACCTTATGTGTACCTTTGTACATTTACACCTTCTGTTATTTATAAACTCCTTTAGAAAAGTGGCTCGGGTCAGAGCAAATGACATTTTTTAGAAAAGTAGTTTCTAGGCCGGGTGCGGTGGCTCACGCCTGTAATCCCAGCACTTTGGGAGGCAAGCTGGGTGGATTACAAGTTCAGCGGTTCAAGACCAGCCTGGCCAAGATGGTGAAACCCCGTCTCTACTAAACACTACAAAAATTTGCCGGGCGCAGTAGTGTGTGCCTGTAATCCCAGCTACTTGGGAGGCTGAGGCAGGAGAATCGCTTGAGCCCAGGTGGCAGAGGTAGCAGTGAGCCAAGATCGCTCCATTGCACTCCAGCCTGGGAAACAGAGTGATACTCCATCCCCCCTACCAGAAAAAGAAAAGTAGTTTCTAAAAGGCACCGAATTAAACACTTCAAGTACCTAGAGTCCATTCATTTCTTTATTCAACAAATATGTACTTATTATGTATTCCCCCTAAAAATGAGGGAGGCCAAAATTGGTAAAAATAAAAAAATAAAATAAAATGAAATAAACTTTTACAATTTTCCTGAAAGTTATTCTCTATTATACACTTTTGGAAAATTCATAACCACATCATTTTCAGAAGCTCAAAGAAAATTATAATTTTTTACTTAGATTAATAGATACATACCTAAGGCTTAATGTGAAAGGGTAAGATTTTGTTAAAACTCAGTTTGCAGTTTTCCCATTGGATTTCAGTGATTGCACTGTATTTTGATAGTTTGTTTACCCATTTGTTTTAATTAACAGACTGTGCCCTTGTATAGGGCAATAATCATGACTCACTGCATGAGTTCAGCAGGATTGAACTCCTGTTATGTGCTGGCATATATATGCCATATATATGCCATATATATGCCAGCACATAACAGGAGTTCAATCCAATATGCTTAAATGAATGAATGAGTGGAACTGAAATGGAATTTCATACATGCAGCAACACAGGCAACTATTTTGCATTTCCCCTACTTGACCCTTGTTTACCTCTGTGAGAAATGAACTATGATACTTGTATTTTACATTGGTCAATAAGAACATCAAATAAGTAAGCCATTAATTTAGTGTTCATTAATTTGGGGTTCAAGATGATTCAGTCTTGGTTTACCTTAAATTTACCTCTGCAGCATTTAAAGATGAATGATATATTAAACAAATTGCAGTAGACTTAAAATCCTTGAATTTCTTTAATGGGAAGATGGCTAAAGCAATCATGCTTAACACTGTACAGAAATTTACAATAACTGACTGGATGCAAATGTCTTAATAAAATAATATCCATTTAGTAAAATAAGTTTAACAAATCTCTATTTAGAAATGTTTGATATTTTATTCTATAAATAACATGTTGAGACGTCTACTTAACAGCAACTAAGCATTGTGTGTAATACTACATACTACAGAGAATCTTCAGGATGTTTAGAATCCAGTTGAGATTCTAGTATATGAAAGAATTATAAAACAGCATAATGCAAAAAATGTGATTAAGAATAAAGATGAAAATACAATGTGAAAAATGAAAAAGTGAGAAAAATCACTGTACAATCACAATTTCTAGAAATAAAAATTTAATTTCACCTTTGAAAAAAAAATCGTCTTATAATTCATCTTTTCATCAGTTCTCGAGGTCCTCCTTTCCCATCCTGCTCCCTCATTAGAATTAATGCATTTATTTCCGTGAGACGTCTCTCTAAAGATTTTTTTTTTCTTCAAGGCCTCAATCTCACTTTCAGGTGAGCAAGCCGGAGGGGGCGCTCTCCTGATTAAAGAGACTTGGCCTGCGCCATTTCCTTCCCAGAGGCAAAATTAAAGACCTCCAGGTTCCCAGAGGCAAGTACCCTATTTGACTAGGCGCCTGCTCAGAGCTGAAGGCATTTTCTCCTGACTGGCATTTGCAGCCCTTGACTCCTCCTCAGAACAGGCCGCCAAGAGGGGCAGAAGGGTCCGAGTCGGCCGCAGGGGCTTCTGGGGCTTGTGGTCTTCGAGATCGGCTCCCTCTTCACTTCCTCCACGAGTGTAAGGCAGGGGGCGCTAGCCAGCATTTCCACCCTGGTTCTGGTGCCCACCTGCGCGGCAGCACGTGGAACCCCGCCCCTGGGGATGGCGCAAAGTGCCTGCTTTAGGGCGCTCGTGCCCGCTTGAGGGCGCCTTCCCCCGCTACAGGAACCCAGAAGGTAGGCGGAACTGGCCCTCCACAGCCTTCCAGGGCGTCTTCCCACCGCTCACGGCCTGGCTTTCTGCGCTGCGGACCACGCATCTCTTTCTCGTGCCTTGGATTTGGACTTGAACTCGCAGTATTTGCAGGTGTGTATGGAGCTCCGCACACGTTTGGACGTTACTATTTACCTAATTGATTATAGACTATATCTGCTGTGGAGCTGCTGAAGCGTCAGCCCCCACCCGTGTGGATTTCTGTGGTATGTTCTAGCGTCTGAGCCTGTTCTAGGCTGCCTTTACCACCAAAATGGTTCCTGAGCTTGGAAGAGAGGCCTGTGTTTTGAGGTCTTCGGTGGGGTTGTCAAATCAATTCACTGAGCAGATTTTTTGTTAAGCACCCATTCTATTGGACGAAGTGGGTGAAGTGCTGTAGATGTTATAGGTGGGACAGACGTGGTCTCTTCTCTCAAAGACCTCACAGGCTTCAGTTAGCAAAGTATTTATAGATCCTTAAGAAGCATTGAGGGTAAAGGGTGAATTTGCATAAGAAGTGTCTGATAAAGTAGTGTGGGACATGGGGCCTTGATGGAGAAGCTTCATGGAGGAGGTGGCCCTTTAAGGAGGGAAAAAGAAACATATTTGAAAA
The DNA here is from genome assembly GCA_963573385.1 of Cacajao melanocephalus. Lineage (NCBI taxonomy): Eukaryota > Metazoa > Chordata > Mammalia > Primates > Pitheciidae > Cacajao > Cacajao melanocephalus. The sequence continues at coordinate 11,706 of CAUYLG010039938.1, forward strand.
ATAAAGGCAGGAGTGAGTAATACATTACAAATGAAGGGGTTGGTAAGAGTAAAGGCAGAAAGCCACGTATGGAGAAAACAGAATGTCTTGGTATGTCTAGATTGTTTGAAGAGGCAGAAATTAAGTCTGGAGAAGTATCTTGGACTGAAAAGCTTTGAATAGTTTTATAGTCTGGAATTGCAGACACATTTGGACTTGAATTCCACCAGGAAACATAAATAAAGCAATGTGCAGTTGCTTAATATTCATAAAATGCACATGTAGAAAAAATATGAACAGAATATGTTGTTCAATAGCAACATTGTGTCAATTTACACACATTGATTACTGTTGGGGGTCTTGTTTGTATTTTTGTTTTCTATTTAAAATTTAGAGATTTACAGTATGTCATATGACTACAAAGAGACCGAGTCACTTGACAGGGATTTGTGAGTTGCTATCCATTATTCTATTTATTTTTATATGTGAAGACTTAGTGCTTCAGAAGGGTTTTAGATAGAATGCAATAAAGAGCATGCATAATTTGAAACATGTATGGATGACTTACAGGACATGGCAATGGACCATAAATGACATAATTCAGATGTGAAATTTGAAAATGATCAGACAAAAATTGATAACCATGAGTATGTTTTTTATTCTTTTTTCATGAATGTCAATCTGAATGCCAGTATTTGGAATCAGCTTTGGAAAAACAGTGTTCTGTAGGCTTGTTAAAGCTTAGAAAAATGTTACTTTATACTATGTCTTAGTGTATATAAGGATGTTAGAGGTCCATTGGATATTCTGGTGAGGATCAAAGAGAATATTTTAATTCTTTCATAGGGCATGTGTACATTAAACTCTGTCATACCAAGGTGCTTGAAGCTGAAGGTCAGAGTGACTATTATAATAAAGCTAGCTAAATTAGGCTAGGTCACTTAGGAGCATTGTTGAGGCAAACATACATGTGACTACATTGTGGAGAATAGATTGGAGGGAGTTAGAGATCAGTTAGAAGGCTAATACAATCTTGATGACAAGAGATACTAATGGTTTGAGGAAAATGTAGAAACATTTTAAAATATAGGTGGATAATCACAGGAGTAGGGCTGCTGAAATCAGAAAGAAAAGTGTTTTAAGAGTAGAGGAGTGCTCATCAGGGTCAAATACTGCAGAGAAATAGAATGGGGGTTTGCAAATGGTCTTAAAGTTTGACAGTTATGATGTCATTTGTGACCTTGGTAAGAGCACCTAGGTCAGGTGGGGGTGATTGGATATTTTTTTTTCTTTTTTTAAAGCTGGGAACAACCTGAACATGATTATGTATTGAAAGGCAGATGTCCATACAGGGAATGACATTGAAAGAGCTGAGAGGAGAGGACTGATGGAAAAGGTACAAGGGTTTGGTATGCAATTAGTGCACATTCTTAAAATATAACTTATGTTAAAGGACAGGAAGGAAGATATTGGCCACTATTTTTGAGGGGGCTATCATGGAGTAATCAGAGCTTCCTTATGTGCCAGCAGAGTGCCTAGAATCCAGCTGGCTTATCTATCCATTCACGTTAAGTTATTTAGCTAAGATTTTCAGAGCTCATCATGTGTTAGCCACAAAGATTTCTGCTCTGAACAGACAGGAAATGGGCTCAGTGGAGCTCACTTACCACTAGGGCATGGACATCAAACAACTGACTACATATGGGTTATCCAGCTACAATTGTAATAACTGATAGAAACAAAGAGTATGGAATGTTAATTCCATTACTTGTAATCAGAAGGAACTGACAAGGCCTGAGGGTATTAGGAAGGAATTTTCAAGAATAGCATGTTTAAGCTGGTGCCTAAAAGAGATTTCTTCTGTTACCAAGTAAGCCCTCCCACTCCTGTTGCGGCCTTCTCTTGCCCTATTGTCATCTCATTTCTGCTTCTCTGTTTACTGGTGAGGTAATTCTCCACTCTTTAGCACTTGAAATGTATTTTGCCAGTAGGTTGGTAAGGTGGGAAAACTTTCAAAAACCAAGGTTTTGCAAGGATCTTTCTCAAGCCAGTTATTTCTGCATTCTGGTGGCTAAATATGAACTAAACGGCCATTTAATTTTATTCATGCTACATTGATTCCAATTAGGGAAAGAAAAGGGTTTTGGGAATGGCAAATCGATGGTCAGCCACAGCCACCACCGACTTAGTCTCTTAACATCCTTTGGAAGAACCACAGTGAGCACAGGGCCTGTCATTTCTTATTAGGAATTTTTGGTAACAGCCAATGACGGTCAGTCTTCTTTTTCTTTCATTTAAAATTTTAATGCTGTCTGGGTCAAGTGATTGGGGAATAAGCATCCACTCACATCTCTTCAGGGAAATGAAGGTACTATTGCTGCTATGATTTTGCATTTATATAGCACTCGAGTGTTGGCTAAGTACTTTTACAATCAATTTTATTGTTCAATTTAAAAGATAGCCTAAAATCACCCTTGTCAAGATTTATTTGATTTGATTCAGAGAAGAGGATCTTTTCTGAAAAATGGGCCTTCTATGATGTGAAAGAACTCTGATCTATCAAAGATTAGGTATAAGACAATGTTAATATTATTTGAAGAGAGTAAGCCATTAACAGAAGATACTAGCCACATAATGCTTTTTTGGTACCTGCCTTTACAAGGAAAGAAAGTGAAAATAAGCCTTCTAATGGTAGAAATACATCCCTGTAGGAAGTCAGCCCCCCATTATATGGTTTGTAACTAATGAATTCAGGGATGTTTTATGAGTGACAGTATGTATCTTTTAATATACATCCTTAAAGCATTAGGTTTTATTTAGAGCAAGGCGTGGCAAACTATTTCTATACAGTGCCAGAAAAAAATGAATATTTATTTAATAGAGTAAATGTTTCAGGCTTTGTAGGCCATACTGTTTCTGTTGCAACTACTAAACTGCAAAGCTGTAGTGTGAAAGGAATGAAACATGAATGAATGGCAAGGTCTGTTTCAATAAAATGTGATTTATAGAAGCAGACCACCCAGATTTAGCCTGTGGGCCATAGTTTTCCAGTCTCTGATTTACAGCATCTCTGAGATTCCTTACTGAACAGGGAGTGTTATAGATTGTAATGATTAATAGCTAAAAGCTCTATGAAGGCAGAGATAGACTTGTTTTGTTGACTGTTGTATCCCTGTGTCTAGCACAGTGCCTGACAGATTGGGGATAATTAAGTATATCTGTTGAATAAAAGAGTAAGGAACAGAATATTTGATGGAAAATTACCTAACAGAGGCTAAATGGTTCTGTATTCAGATTTTTTAGGTTCTATGACATGTACTCTATTTCATGTACTGCCATTTTGGGTAAAGCAAATTCAGTAGCCTTTCCTTGTCTGTGGGTTCTTTATCCATAAATTCAAACCAACCACAGATTGAATATGTTAAAAAATTAAAAACCATAATACAACACTAAATATAAGCAAAAAATATAGTACTACTACTAATTATTTTTTATGTTCATTATTATACCCCTTGCATTTTGGAAATACAGCAAAATATATTGAAATGTAATATTTTTACATTGAGAATCAAATTGAATTTAAATGCATCTGGCAGATAGAATATTGTATACACAACTTCTATCCACTGTCCTTGTCCTTTACATTGGAATTTTATAGAATGAGTCAAATTCACATTTTAATCCTCTGTTCTTCAGACAGTAAGTTTTTGAGTATCTTACCATCTCTATCTGTTTAAAACAGAGTGGCTAGAAGAAAAGCTGTTTTCCTATGTGTTGTCTGATGCAGTTTAGTTAAGCGTGAGCCCTCCAATGAGTATGAGAAGGACCAACGTTTCCTCTTCCCTTATTTGCTAATTCAAGGGAGAATGTGATCTTAACCCTTTTTATAACTTCCCCTCTGCTATTTAAAAATATGAACAGTTGTCTTGGATGAAGGCTTTTTTTTTCTTTCTGTCATTAGACTTACGTATATTTTAAGGCTTTCCCAGTATCTTGTTCTGGGATTTTTTATCTGGACATTTCATTCTGTTCTTAGGTCCATTATTATACTTCTTACATTTTGGAAATATAGCAAAATATATTAAAATACAATATTTTCAGTTGATAATCAAATTATCTTTAAGGAAATGTTCTAAAGTAGGTTCTTATGTATACCTTTCATTTAAGTCAATTTTTATAATGAAAGTCCAATTTATTTTTTAACAGGCTTTCAAAATATCTGTCAATTCTTTAATTCTTCCTTCTGATTTATTCAGTGAGCTCATTCTTCATTTCATTTTTGATTAGATTGCTTTCACCATGGCAGAACTCTGGAAAATAAATCCTCTTGTATTTAACGTGTGCTTTAGTTTAATCTGCATGAGTAGAAGGATGAAAACAATCCATTAGGAAGTAATTTTGATTATTTGAGGGTGAGATATGACTTCCTTAATCTTTAAGAAAATTGTTAGAAAATATATTTCAGAGGCTGCTTATTGATTGCTTACTCCTTTTCCTCTGCCTTCCTATTTTTATGAATGTCTGTCTCATGCAAGATTAGAAAACAAAACAAAACAGAGCTTATTTTAAAACTTCTCAAAAATAGGTTTTACCATAACTGATTGGTTTATGATACATTCCTTTTTATTTCCTGGTAGGAGAAAGGTACTTTCTTTCTTGTCTGAACTGTTTGTGTACTTTATCTATTTTCTATTATTCATGTATTAGTTTGTATTTTATGTATTTATTTGTTTTTCTATCTTCACAGTAGATTAAACACTCCTAAGGGGAAGGATATCCAATAAGTGGTGCTGAACATTTACTGAAAGAACATTAGTTGCTTATTATAATCTGCCTTTTCATAACAGTGCACAAAACACTTAGATAGTTCTCAAGAGGTTGTTGTTTACTAGATAATTATTTCTCATAGATATGGCTCTAAATAATTCACTCTTAATAATACACTCTTGATAATTTAGTTTCCTATTCTTATAATTTTTTAATTAAAAAAATTCACCCACTATCCATCATCCATCATTTACTTGATGATTACTTAACAGTAAACTACGTAACAAATAGATTAAAAGAATTACGAATATTTCTAGTAAACCTTCTTCATCAAAATCAGTTTCCCAAAACCAAAATTGTGTTACCTTATTGCTGTATGATTACAAGTAACTACAGTATAATCTGAGACAGCAAATGAAGCAATTGTTTCAACTCAAAGACTTTGACAGCGCATTTCATACCAGATTGCTGCTGTAAAAATCTTTAACGGCAAATAATAGACAAATTTCCAGTTTCCCATTCTTTATCAAAAATATGTCTACCGCATAACATCACCGAGAAAGGCACTAATTCAAACTACATGGCTGGGAAGTGGATTCCTTAATTATTAATTTGCTTACCTCATTTTCATTACTAATTGATTAAAAAGCTGAAGTTCAGTAAAGAATTAGACAACTTCAGAGAATAGTTCAAGTGGTCTGAGTGAATATTATGCCAGTATTATTTTGTACATGTTGTGCTTTCCCGTAATTTTAGTAGGGCTTCCAACTGGGATCCATCACTTCATCAACCTAACATTGGAATCATATTACACTCTTCTGTCACCTGCCCTCTCTCTTTCCAATATGGAAGCAAACCCTTCCATTTTACAAATATCTTTTAGAGCTTCCTGTTTCTTTGTGCACACTGCCAGCATCCTGGCTTAGTTCTTCCGGTCCTTCTTTACTGTGTGGTGTCAACAATCCCCCAGCTCCTTCCTTCCCTGCATAATCCTCTTAAAACACCACTTGGATTTTTTTTTCACTTATCCACTCTGAAGGCTGCATTGTTTTCCAGCTGTCTGCTTAAAGAAGTCAAGACTCCTCTGACTGACTTTCAAGACCCCAATTTCCCTACGGTATTTTCTTTTATTCCCTAAAATGCCATATTCTGTAGTCAAGGAGCTCATGCATTCTCCCATGAATACCTGTGCCATTATATGCTGCCTGCTCTGTTTACCCCATTTGAAGTGCTCTTTTGCCCTGCTTTTGCCTCTCTGAGTTCCCATCTTTCAAACATTCCAGGTAAACTTCAGAAGTCCTTCCTCCCCTCGTTCATACTAACCCACACTAGTTTATTTCCTTGAGTCCTTCATAAATGTATAGTTAGGTCCATGTGGAGACACAGGCTTTGGAGGCAGTGAGCCTGGGATTGAATCATGGCTATATATTAGTCTCAAGTGGATCAAACATTGCAATGAGTGTTTACAGTGTGATTGATAGAGTTCATAAGGATCACGTCAATGAACTAATTTTGTCTCCTCAGCAACTTTATAAGTTAGGTGCTATTTTGATACCCATTTTACAGATGAGCAAACTGAGGCATAGGGAGGTTGTGTAATCTATGTCTGAGGTCACATAGCTAGTAAGGAGCAAAGCTAGGCAGTCAAGTTCTCCTGCTTTTCTAGTTCCTATGCTATTCGTGCCTCTTCACGATATATTTGAAATGATTTTTCATAGTGATTTTACAATTGATTGATATGCAGTATTACTTCCTCCTGTCTCACTGGAGAAGTCTTTAGAAAAAACACAACTCCTTTATCTCTAAGTACTTTTGGAGTTAATGTTTCTATATGCCTCTCTGTGTGTGTGCGTGCACACATGCACGCATGTGTTGCTGTGGTGGTAGGCTGAGATGGTGGTCATCAAGGCAGGCGCAAGATGACCTCATGGTAGTTCAGGGAAGTGCATTCCTATCAATGTTACATTTATTTCCTACTCCCAAGCCCAGAAATTGTATTATGGAAATAATATGTAGAAAAAGATGAATAATATGTACAGAAAGATGAATGTGTAACAGTTTTATCACCTGTTAACTGCATAGCCTTGAGAAAGCCACCTTCTCTGAACTTTAATCTCCTGAGCTCTAAACGGTGATACTAAATTCCACATTACATAATTCTAAATGAGGTAATAAAATAATTAAACAAGCAAATGATTATAAAGTGAATTCAGAGTATCCAGTTTTCAGAGGTGTCCAACAGACATTTGTTACATTTCCCTTCGAGGCTCACCGTGTTCCCTACTTCAGCCATGCTCATGGCTTTTCTCATCCCTGTTGTTGCCTTTTCCACTGCCCATATGATCTCATGTCCATATCAGTAAATTTCCCTAATTTATCCTGTCTTCCCCTAAGTACCAACTACTTCATGAAACTTTCTGTCACTCCTTACCTGGAATTAATCACTTCTTCATGTGAACTATTTCACTCACACCCCTTTATATTTGGCATTAATGTATAATATGGCTTAATCTTTCCCACTGAGCTGTGCAGAAATAACACAAAGAAGGCATAGTACTTGGCTCTGATGGCTCACTCGCTCTCAGGGGAGAAAGACCCCCAGATGGCTGTAGATACTACCTTGTGATAAAAAGCATCCCAGAGTGCAGTGGAAATGCAGACAGAGAACAGTTAATTTCAGAAAGAGGCAGTTGAACTGGACCATGAAAAGTGAGTGGAGAACCTGTAGGCAGGAAAATGGGGGAAGGATGTATTCCTCAGAAACTATCAGTGACAAAAAGATTCACAATCATGAGAGCAAGTGGTTTGTTAGGGAGGCAGCAAGAATCCTGTGTAACCAGACTGTCTGCAGGCAGTGGAGAAAAGTGAAGCTGGAAGAGTAGCAGTGTTTTTGGTCCTCAGCAGAATCAGTTGCATGACTATAGTTCTATCTGTAAAAGCAATGTTGAATAAAAAAAGCTTTATAATTTGTTTCTCCATTGTGACAGACTGAATCACTGCTGAGACCTGGCAGTTCAACAATCTAGTAGCATCTTGGGTGGAATTAAGAAAAAGATTGAAGTTGTAACTGATTATGTCCATCACCAAATTGAAGGTTTAATATTGAGTGTGACTGGAGAGGGAGTTTGACCAATCAGGGACTCAATAGAGGGGTTGCCAGAATGAAAAGGAAACTCAATATTACGATGTTACGAGAAATGAGGAATTTTGCAGGGGGACAGCATGATTGTTTGCTTTAGATTCTTAGAGGGTGATTTGGGAAAGTGAACATAATCTAGGGTGGACCTGAGATTAATAAGCACAAGTTATAGAGTGTCTGGAAGGGATTTCTACTAGCTGATTGTTAGGTATTAAATTTTCAGTACTGTTTATGTCCTTGGAGGCTGGGTTGGATTCTTGACCCTGTCTTTGGGCAACAGACTGGATCATTTCTTCTAGTGGAAAGCTCCTTAGTATCCATGATATACAGTATATTCAATATAGTTTTGATGTTAAGTAAATTTTATGGTATTTGAAATATATTGAAATAGATTATCTGTGTCTATGCTAATTTAGTGTGTTCACTTGGCAATCAGTGAAGAAAGATTAAAAGTTTTGGAGTCAAAGTATTTCTTTGTCTTTTACTGCCTGAGCCTCTATTGATAAAGCAGAGATGATAACAGGTACATTACAGGATTATGAGGAGGATTAAATAAGATGATGGATATAAATCCACACATAGACTATTATATTGTAAAAAAGCTGTTGTTTTGAAAGTAATCTTTTTCTTTTCTGTAATCTATCATACCATGACTTTCTAAAAGCAGTGAGCATCCCACAGCAGAAATAAAGCATAGTGATATTTTCTATATTTTTTCTGAAGTGCAGGCTTTCTTTGATCATTCAGGTCTATTCCTGAATGTCTTCTTTATGAATAATAAATGTTCCTTTTTCCAGAGTGACAAAAGAGTGATGGTGAATTAATCTAAAATTGTGAACTCACTTTCCATCATCTAGAAGCAACTCCAGACTTCAGCATACAGATGCAACTTTCTATATTTATTTATCCTTCATTTTCTGTTAATACAGACATACATGCATAAAATACTTGCCCTCATTAGGAAATGTCTACAATAATTTTATTTATTAAGATTTAATTAAAAATATTCATTGGCTTTCTAGTTTAGCACCCTTATTTTGAAAGAGGAAACGTGTGTGTGTCTGTGAATACATACACATGTACACTTGAGTTCTTGCACACATACACATACATCAAAAACACAGATGCAGATTGGTAAATATTCTTTCTCATGCTGAAAGACTGGATTTTTAATGGTTGCTTCAATTAAGAAAATTATGATTTTTCTTTCATATGTTTTAAATTAGTGCTAAAATATTTAAAAGATGAACTTTTCTGCACCATCTTTTACAGAATAATGCAGATGATAAAGAGAGATGCAATATGCAGTGATTAAGCTAAGAAGCTGACTGTTTAAGGGTGTATTATTACTGTTATTGTTAGTGCCCTCATGTAATTGTCTATGCTGTAAGACTTCAGTTTTGGATACTGAATTAGTCTTACTGCTGAGTAAAAGAGTAAAAGCAGAGAGAGGGAAACAAATTTTCACATATTTTTATATATTATATATACATTTTATATACATGCTCCTAAATGTACGTATCTGTATCATAATAGCTAAACTTCGCACATTCTTACTATGTAACAGGCACTGTTTTAAATCCTGTAAATGGATTATCTCATTTAATCCTCACAACAACTCTATGATGTAGCTTTTGTTATTATCCCTATTTTGGATAAGGAACCTGGGGCTTAGAAAGGTAAAGTCTGTAAGTGGTGGAGCCTGCATTTTAACCAGCTGTCTGACTTCACAGCTGGAACTTTTAGCTACTGCACAACTCTGCCCAGGGGCTTGCGTAGTCACAGAATCAGAATTGGAAAAGACATTGGTTAATCCTTATAGCCTTCATATCAGTGGATGTTAAGTTTTTTCTCATCTCAGACAGATGGCCATGCAGCCTAAGCTTGAGTAACTCAGTAATTGGCGTTTCATACCTTCACAAGACACAATGCTTCATTGTTGGATAGCTCCCTCCCATCACTAGATAACTTATTCACCTATTTAAGGGACGTTTGTCTCCCTTTAATTTGCACATGTTGGTTCAAGTTCTGCTTTCTGGAGAAATATTGAACAGCTCTCTTCCCTTTTCTCCCTGGGAACCTTTCAAATGTATTTCTGTACGCCTTTTTTCAACAGCTCTGTGTGGTTTGTAGACTCATCACTATTATCGTCACCTTTTCTGACAGTATAGTTCATTGGTTATTTATGACAAGATTTAATATGCAGAACTGAACACAGCTAGGAGGCATGCAGTGAGGCAGAAATATTTCTGGACTGAGCCATAACACCTAGGTTAAGATCTCAGCACTGATGCCTGCTGTGTGACATTGGGCAAGCGGCAATATGGCCAAGTCTCAGATCTTCATCTGTAATAGGGCCATAACGGCAATCCTAATACACAGGATTATTGTGTGACCAAATAAGATGATGCTTGGGAAAGTGCTCTATGTATCATAGCCCCTGACTCGGGCCTTTCAATGTCCCTGTGCTTGGCCTGCCTTTTCGTGCTTTTCCACATCCGCATCGCTTGTTCCTTTGTTTCCCTGTGCATCTTTGCTCAAAATGTCAACTAACGAGAGCCTTTTCTGATGCTATATTTAAAAGTGCAAACAATCTCTTACCTTTTCTCTTCGTCTTACCTGAATTTGTATTCTTAGCCATGCTTATCTCTATCAGTGCTGTGTTCTCAGGATGTAGCAGGTGATTTATAAATAAAACGTACTACAATCACATTTATGTTACTGATGTGGTCTGGTCATCAAAAAGCACAATAACATGGTTCTTTTTTTTAGCAGTAGAAAGGCACAGTTGGCAAATTTGTGATTTTTATTTTTTTTTGAGATGGAGTCTTGATCTGTCACCCAGGCTGGAGTGCAGTGGCCCAAGCTTGGTTCTCTGCAACCTCCACCTCCTGGATTCAAGTGATTCTTGTGCCTCAGTATCACAAGTAGCTGGGACTACAGGTGTGTACCACTGTGCCTGGCTAATTTTTTTATTTACTTTAGTAGAGATGGGGTTTCACCATATTGACTCAGCTGATCTTGAACTCCTGACCTCAGGTAATCTGCCCTCCTTGACCTCCCAAAGTGTTGGGATTATAGGCATGAGCCATGGCACCCAGCCTGTTTTTTGAATATTTCAATTCCATATATTTATTAGTCTGTTAATTTCCTTGTTCTGCACGGTTGTTTTCTGACAAAATGGTTATCTGAGCTGGACTCCCAAGAGTGGAATATTGTGATTATAAAATTCTAAAATGTTAGTTAAAATGAAAAAAAAGTTTATTACTGGTTTCATTTTTTTATGCCTCAAGGTCACAGTTTGATGGATAAACGCATGCAAATTTTTTATTTTAAAGTAGCAACAAATCATTGCATTGTCTATTTATTAACTCATTGTAGCCCATCATTATCTTGATATCTGGTTTCTGATTGACAGTGCATCTGTAAGGGCTTTGTCTCAAAGTGGTGACAGTCCAAGCTAGTTGACTGTTCCCATGTTAATATGGTTTTTGGAGCTGGTAGATGAAGAGGAATCAACAGGGCTGGTGTGGGGCGCAGAAATTCAGACGTGTTTAGGATCTACAAATAGGAGACTAGGTAGGTCTAGAGGAATGCTAGGGTCTCAGCTTGGCTCTCAGCCTGAACAGAGTCTAGGAAACATGCTACCTGCCTAGATAGAGTTCTCAGGAAAACCTCATTCATCTGCCTGAAGGGGGTTGTGAAGTTAAGATTACTGGGGGTGTAAGGAGTGCTGAATTTCCAGACTGATTCCTGTCTTTTGTGGTTTGGTGACACACATATAGAGCTAGTTGTCTGCCTAGTCTTAATGCAAGAAAACAACTGAAGTCAGCAGAACATCTGATTGTAACAGGTGATCTGTCTACTGACAGGTGAAGAGGAAGTAATTTTCTCACAGCAAAAAATGTGTCTTGAGCTATAGGAAAAGAAATAGAAAGATACATTTTCTTTGCCCAAGAGAGTTGACTTTAGACCTATGAATTATTGACACATGCTTTTTGGTGTTCAATGTTTGCACATCTACCCAGATCAAATAATGCTGTTAGCAGTTAGTTCTATGTCAAACTTTCCTGAATTTAAATCTGCAGAATCATGTTTGGGCAGAGCACCTGAAAAATTCCACAGTTGCTTATTTAAAATTATTTTTAATTTGCTTTAAAATGTATTTTAATCATCAAGGGGCTTTCAGAAGAATGCTACAAATCTATGGCTGCTAAATACCCAAGCATTGCAGATATACTTTGTATGGCAGAATAATGGCCAGATTAATGCATTGTACATTTACATTCTGGTTTTTTTTTGTTGTTTTTTTTTTTTTTAAGACGGAGTCTCACTCTGTTGCACAGGCTGGAGTACAGTAGCTTGATCTCAGTTCACTGCAAGCTCAGACTCCCTGGTTCAAGTGATTCTCCTGCCTCAGCCTCCCAAATAGCTGAGATTACAGGTGTGTACCACCACACCTGACTAATTTTTGTATTTTTAGTAGAGACAGAGTTTCACCATATTGGCCAGGCTGGTCTTGGACTCCTGACCTCACGATCCACCTGCCTTGGCCTCCCAAAGTGCGGGATTACAGGTGTGAGCCACTGCACCCAGCCTATATTTTGTTTTAAATGAGAAAGGAGATACATGTTTTGGAAGAATCTGTATTTGTAATGAATTTATAAAAGTATCTATGATTTTACAAACGTATTGGAATTGAACAAATTATTTTAGCAAGGAGTCAGGGATACAAGGTGAGTGAAAACTTTAATTAATAACAACAATCATGATAGATGCTTTGTTAAGTGAACAATTACCATTGCTAGGGCAATGAACATTTGGGCACAGAATTGACTAATTGTTTTTCTAGTTATGCAGGATCTGCTCTTTGGATTCAAGATTACTGATTGGGTGTCAAGGAAGACATTGATCAATATAATGATTCAATTAATAAAAGGAAGGAGACCTCAAAATGAAGCATTAAGTAGTTTCCAAGACTCATTTCTTGCCTCCAAATAAATAGCATAATAGTATGGGTGTAATAGTAGTATTAGTAGTAATGATAATAACTAATAATTCTTAAGTGCTTACTATGTGCCGTGTACTATCATGAATACTTTTCAACAAGGATTTACTTTCATCTTTGAAACAATTTAAAACAATTGTTACTAACATATTTTTTCCTTTATGGATAAAATGAGATGCAGAGATTGCACTGAGTCGTTCAGCTGGCAAAGCGTAGAGCTGGATTCAACCTGCAGGCCCTCTCTTCTAAAGGTTACGGCTTAGTCTCTCTGTTCCCCAGTTCAACTGAGAACGTATTGACTTATTCAGACCCTCTTGGGGGTGTTGGTTGAGGATTGAAGGAGGGGAAGATGACATAGCCCCTGATCCTCAAGGACCTTAATAGAGGAGAGAAACAGCAAAAGCAGATGGTGGTTGGTTTAGGTGATGAGTACTCCAAGAAGAATTAAGAGAAGGGACAATCATTATGGGATGAAATGTTTAAGGAAGAAGACTTCCTGGAAGAGGTGTACTTTGGCTTATGCTTTCCTTACCTGCTGAGTAAACTTCTTATCACAACAAATGTGTTCTTTAGTGTTCAGGTTCTGATAAGAATTGTATAAATGGTGCCCTGATATGGTGCCTTGCTAAGGGTTAAAGTGGTTTTGGACACTTAAAAAATAATGTAAATATGCATATGCTTTTGATGTAGTTTACATCTGAAAACATGCTTTATTGCTTATTCCTTCTAAAATGTAGCAGCAGTTATTTAATGGGTCTTCTATATATGTGGAAGAAGGACAGTTCAGAGAGGTGTATCAGGTATAACTGAAATGTAATGTTCTTCTGCAAAAGGTAGAGCAATGCTTTAAAAAGACAACTTTCTGCATTTTTGGTAGCATTTACAATAAATCCTTCAGTAGTTGGGTTGGGCTTGACTATATTAATGACATGAATTCTTTATTCAGATTCTATATTTTGGCCCTTTTAAATCACATCTAATATTATTCAGTTATTCTAAAGGAAAGTGAGAGTTTTAATATATGTGTATTATAAAAAAGCATAAAGAAATACAGTCATGTGCCACATAATGTCATTTCAGTTAACAGTGGCCTGTATATGCTATGGTAGTTCCATAAGATTATAATACCACATTTTTACTGTACCTTTTCTATATTGATATATGTTTAGACTCACAAATACTTTGCATCGTGTTGCAATTGTCTAAAGTATTCAGTGCAGTAACATGCTGCACAGGTTGTAGCCTAAGAATAATATGCAATATCATATAGGGCCTATGTTTGTAATAGGTTATACCATTCAGGTTCATGTTAAGTACTTTCTATGATGTTGGCAAAATGACAGAACTACCTAATAATGTATTTCTCAGGATGCATTGCTGTCATGAAGCAACAAATGATAGTATTATAACAAATATTAGTGTACTCACCTCCCAGATTAAAAAAAAAAATAGATCTTTACAAGACAGAAGAAACTTCTTTTTCTGATTGCAACTCCTCCTTCACCTGCAGAAGTAATCCTAGTGTTCGGGGTATACCACTCCATGCATTTCTTTCTACTGTTTCTGCATGTGGGTATGTTTTTAAGCAGTATATATTATTTATATTAATTACATAAAATTGTATGCATTTTAATGGCTTGCTTTTTTCTTTTAACTGAAATTTATTCATTTTGATGGATGTAACACTAATTCATTCATTTTTCATTGTTTAATAGTATTTGTTTACATTGATATACCTCCATTAATTTAGCTGTTCTATTAAAGATATGTAATTTATTGTTTTTATTATGGACAGTGAAGTCATGAACAGTTTTAACATGTCTCTTTTTGTATATAAGTCACTGTCTTTTTATATGTTTGCATAGTATTTTCTTTTTCTGTGAATTGCTTGTTACATATTTTGCCCATTTTTAATGGATCATCTTTTCTTTATTAATTTATAGATATCCTTTAGATAATAGGAATAGTCATCTTTTATTGAATAGATGTATTAAAAAATGTCTTTGCCTAGGCTGTGGCTTACCTCTTTACTTTTCCATGATGTCTTTTGATGAACACAAGTTTTAAATTTTAACACAGTAAAATTGATCATTTTTCCCCTTTACCACATAAATGTGTTTAATGTGCTATATGTGTCTAGTGTAAGAAGTCTTCCATACAGAGTGAATAAAATTTAATTTAAAATTGCCTCTTAAGGCATTTCAGATGCTTAAAATGAAACAGGAAGCATTGCTGCTTTTTTTTTTTTTTTTTAAAGATTAAGGCAAAATTAGCTCATACCCAGTTAAAATATCTCTTATCAATACCAGTTTACTCAAAGCAGAGCTAGCTATCATATCTTAATTACTGTATATATAAGTTTTCTGCTCAATATCAATACTATCATTTGTAAATATGAGAGTTTAGGGAGGGAAAAAACCATAGATATAACATTAATTTTCACAGCATTCTGTAGATATATACTTGCACATTCCTTCCTGTACAGAAAGCTCATGTTAACCCTAAGAAACTCAAATGGGCCACTGCTAACTGTAAGGAAGGAAGAAGGCTAGGCTTTGGATACAGTTTCAGCCCAGTGTCCCTGAGGTGTTTCATTGCTATGGCTGTTCTGACGGCCATTTCAAGTTTCTCTACTTGCTCATCATTATCTTTCTTTGATAAGTTTGGTCTTACTTACAAAGCAATTTAATGGCCTCAGTTACACAATCATAGTCTAGCCAGGCCAGATAGAACTTGTCAACCTGCAGCATGGAAGTTGAAGTGCCTTTGGCTTGGGTGGTCAGTGTCTAGATTTCCTGAAATTTTGTGTTACTTTCTACAACCATTTGCATGAAGTACAAGGACTTACAAGGAGAGATCCTCATAAAAATTTTTGAATTATTTCTTGGTGTCTCTTAATTCATCCATCATCATGGCCTCAATTATTTGTTTAATCTCCATTTTTATAATCACTATTCATTAATTATAGTTGCACTTTACTATGAAATAGTTATGATTATTGTAATTAATGACAATAAAAGATAAGCCTGGGAAACATAGGACAATCCCCATCTGTACAACAAA
This sequence comes from Cacajao melanocephalus, assembly GCA_963573385.1. Taxonomy (NCBI): domain Eukaryota; kingdom Metazoa; phylum Chordata; class Mammalia; order Primates; family Pitheciidae; genus Cacajao; species Cacajao melanocephalus. Next base: position 27,662 of record CAUYLG010039938.1, read on the forward strand.
TAAAATAAATTTAACTGGGCACGGTGGTGCATGCCGGTATTTCTACCTATTGGGTAGGCTGAGGTAGAAGGTTAGCTTGAGCCCAGGAGATTGAGGCTATGGTGAACCATGATCACACCACTGCACTCCAGCCTGGGCAATGGAGTAAGACCCTGTCTCAATAATAATAATAATAATAATAATAATAATAATATAATAATAATAATAATAATAAATGTTAAATAATCACTGAATCCTTCAATAAGTTTCCTCTGGTATTTGCATGCTTTGTAGAAAAGCAATAACATGGATAGATAGTGACTTCAGGCAATCCAGCCGTTCTTTTTCTTACAAACTCACTGAGTGTGAGTTTATGAGCTTTTGAGTAAGGAAGCCTGAAGGTTAGGATCATCCTATGAGTGTCATCCTTTGTTATCTGACTTTTTAAATTCTTTTATCAGATTGAATTGTTCTTAAATTTTAATTTTTTTTCCATCATTCCTCCATCACTATGGACTTTTAAAAAAAGCAAGAAATATATCTAATTCATCTTTTTATGTTTGGATTCCAGCACAGTTTGGGCTTCAAGTGTGGTATGCATTCACACTATATTTGTGGAACTGAATTTCTGTCATCGAGTTGTCACACATTACACAGAATGGTCATTAGAATGATGAGCATAGGCTTAGTCATTGTAGGTAAAAACATAAGGTTAGTGGTCTATAGAGAGGCAAATTATGTGGGCTTATGGTTAAGATGTTTATGATACCTCAGTCATTTTATGCTAGAAAAGTTCTATGATAAATATTATAAGGCTTATAATTACCTTTGAATGAAAATAACAGTTGATGGAAACAAAACTGTTTTAAAATATTTAAAACAACATTTCCTACTGCAAAAGTAAGTTTGGATTTTTTGCCTCAGTCTGTTTCATGGCTTCAACCACCACCTGCATTATTTCTCAATATTCATCTCTTTTCTGAGCTCCAGTTTTATTTTTCCAGTGACCTAGCATAGCTCTACCTTGCAGTTAGGTAAGAAACATGTGGCACTAGCAGGCCCTTCCTGCACGTCTCTTTTGTTTCTGCCTCCCTTTCTCACTGTCCGGATAGTTGTGCAAGCTGGAACTTGGCGGTCATTCTTGATGTCTTTTCTTCCCTAGTATAACGTATCTCATGGATCACAAAGTACTTCTGATTTTACTTCAGTTATGTCTTTTCTGTCCTGACACTTTTCTTCCACTGCCCTGTTTGGACCTTTCATTTCACAGACAGAAGTAGGATTGTGTCAGTATTCTGTTAAATGGCCTCTCAGTTTTGGCCTCTTCACCTCTCCGCATGTCTTCATCTCAGCTTCAGTAACAGCTGTCTTTCAGAAATCCAGATCTGAGCCTACATATCTGTAATCTCCTATAATGACATAGGAAAATATATTTAGCAGAAGAATCCTTTCATCCAGCAAAATACATGTTTTTATTATAAGAATCTCAAAAGTTTTGTTGTCAGATAAATTGTCACATATGCTATATGTGTAAATTAATGATTTTCTTTTATTTTCTATATTTTAGTAACATTTGTAAGGAGGTGATACTTTTACAATTTTCTTGTAGTAACTAAAAGGACAATTAGACACAGGAACAATGTTAAGTTAAAAATCTGAGTATCTTTTACAGCAGGAACTACTTTGAAAAATTTTTATGGTTTTAAACAATTGATTTTAATTGATTACTTTGGAGTCGAACTTAACATGCTGATACAGCCAAGGCTAGTTCTTATTGCTTGAGTATTCCATTTATTAGATGAAATAGATTTATGCTATTATCAATAAAACACCCTTTTCGTCATCAAAAGATAGAATGACAAAAAAGACTCTAGAAATTGCTTAATACAAATGGCATTACCAAAAATAAAAAACAGATGTCCCTTCTGATGCTGTTCTGCCTATATCTCCCATGGGAACCAAAGCCTGGCTGTGATGTCAACTTGAGGCCAGTTCTTGGCTGTCATGAATTTGTTGGGATTCATAATCTCTAATTGGTTAGATCTAAATTTTGAGGAGGGCAAGTTCTGATTGGTAGGTGAAGCATGGAATTTGGGATGTTTGGTATACCATCATGCCTTACATAACAATGTTTCAGTCAACAACCGTGCATTTACAAGGGTGGTCTCATAAGATTATAATGGAGCTGAAAAATTATTGTGTCTTGGTGACATAGGAGCCATCATAATATCATAGCCCAACACATTGTTTACTTGTTTGTGGTGATGCTGGTGTAAACATACCTGCACTGCCAGTCGTGTACAAGTATGACACAATTATGCGTGGTACATAAATACTTGAAAATGACAATGAACAAATATGTTACTGGATTATGTATTTACTATATGTTTTATAATTATTTTGAAGTATATTCTTTCTACTTATTTTAAAAAAAGGCAATTGCAAAACAGTCTCAGGCAGGTCCTGCAAGAGATAATCTGCAAGAAGGCATTGTTATCAAAGGACAGGTCCATGCATTTTATTGCCCCTGAAGACATTCCAGTGGGACAAGATGTGCAGGTAGAAGACATTGATATTGATATTCTTGACTGTATAGCTCTAGCTAATGTATGTGATTATGTCTTATTTTTTAACAAAAATGTTTAAAAAATAAAATCAACATTTTAAAATAGGAAAAGCTTACAGAATAAAGACATAAAGAAAAGATATTTTGGGTATGGCTGTACAATGCACATGTGTTTCTAAGCTAAGTATAATTACAAAAGAGTCAAAAAGTTTAAAAAAATCTAAAATGTTTATCAGGTAAAAAGTTTTAGTAAGCTAAGGCTAATTTATTATTGAAGAAATAATAAATATGTACCATATTTATAAAGTTAACAGCAGTGTACAGTAATGTGACGGGCCTTCACATTCACTCACCACCCCCTCATGGACTCACCCAGAACAACTTCTAGACATGTAAGAACCATTAATCTTAAGTGTCTTATACAGGTATGCCATTTAAAAAATCTTTTATATTGTATTTTTACTGTACGTTTTCTAGTTTCAATATATTTAGATACACAAATATTTACCATTGTGCTGTAGTTGCCTACAGTATTCAGTAGAATAATGTGTTATACATGTTTGCAGCCTAGAAGCAATAGACTATACTGTGTAGCCTAGGTGTGTAGTAGGCTATACTATGTAGGTTTGTGTAAGTGCACTCTATGGTGTTCACACAGTTATGAAATTGCCTAAGGATGGGTTTCTTGGAAGGTATCCCCATTATTATGGGACACATGACTATAGTTGTTAGACTGCAGGATTTCGGACTCTTTTGACCTTGAATGGCTCGTTACAAGGAGGAGACCCAGAGATGAATTTCTGTTTTGTATGTCCTCCCCTAGTACCATGGACATATGCCTTATGCTGTTTATTGTTGCCCTGGAGGGTGTTGTATTTTTTTAAGGATGGTCTAGTATTTAGCTGGTTTGGGTTGTAGTAGTACTCAGTGGGGTAGTGGGATTAGTAGCATGGATCCTGTGAATTGATGGGTTTTTAGTGGAGAAGAGAAACTTCTGTGGTATGAAAGTAGATTGACTCTATTACTCTCTTATTTCAGAGGATACTTGGCCTTCTAGTATTTAGCTGGTTTGGGTTGTAGTGGTACTCAGTGGGGTACTGAGGGGAGTAGCATGGATCCTATGAATTGTTGGGTCTTTAGGGGAGAAGAGCAACTTCTGTGGTATGAAAGTAGATTGAATCTGTTATTCTCCTATTTCAGAGGATACTTGGCCACAGAAACTGGAAAACTACAGAACCAGTCCTGAGTGATGGCTAATCTGCAACAAGAGCTATATTACCTTTGTGTGTTTCTTACCTGGAGCAAGTTAAGGAACTGAGTTTAACAGGCCAAAAATGCAAAGGGCATCATGCTAGAAAATGTATAGGATGGAAGGCCTCCATATTTGTGAAACAGTCCCCCTCTCTTAGTAGGCTATTTAAGCTAGTGAAAGTAGAGCTCTATTTGGTTTTTAGTATGAAAATCCATGTAGACTATAATAAAGGAAGTATTAGATTTACTTGTAAAATGGAGCCCTGAGAGAAGCTATGACACACTGTCAGTTGCTGTCTGAAATTTGTGGTGTTCTCCTCAATGAAATTTAAATAAGTAAGACTGATGATAAGTAGGATCCTTTATCAGAATTAAAAATGAGCCCTAAAAAAAGTATTTCTGAGGGTCTTTACTTTCTTGAGTTTGTGTCTTCAGTATATTCAGAAGGCTTTACATAGTAGTAGTTAGAAAAAAATTCATTTCCTAATTTGTCATTTAGAAAATGACTCCTTTGTATAGGGCCATTTCCCTTTTCCAGGGGACTCTGTACTTCATCATCTCCCCTCTTTAATCACCTCTTTCCCTTGAAGCTCAGGCCCTGGCTCAGCTGGTCCTCAACTCCCCTGGGATTGGCACAGCCTCTCTCAGTTGTCTCTTCTGGTTATTTCTTTGCTTTCTATATTTGTTGTATGTTCTTTCTTATTTTATGACACAGGACTTTTTTTCACCACCAGGGTATATATAGCCTTATAAAGAATCCAAATTTGTGAAGTTTATGAATTTTAATTATGTAGTTCATCAGACTATTTTTTATGTACTCTGTGAGCAATATGTTTGTCTTTGTGAGAAGGATTATGTCAATTTCAGTGTGTGAAATACCAGTGTAACCAAGAAATACCTGTAGTTCTTTTAAAATGTTTTTTAACAATCTGTTTTAATAGTACATATCTGCCCCCTTTCCTTTTATGGATTTCCATAGTGGAATGATTGCTGGTTTTGCCATGTGTACATGATTCTAAATCTCTGAATCACTGTTCTTTCTCTTAACTTATAAAATACCTGTGTTACATGCTCCCGTGTGCAATTCTACCAGAATCCAGAGAAGATGATTCCTGTGACAAAACAAAGAAGCAATTTGAAATCAAAAGGCAATGTGTGGGATGGAATTTTTAAAAAATAGTGTTAAGAGACTGTAGACAATTAAAAGCTATGCTTAGTTAACTCTTTTTCAGCAAGAGGAAAATGATGGATAGTTAATTTGTTTTGATGGGAACAGACAGGAAAGAAGAAGCCAGTATCCTTTTATCTTTGCAAGCCTCCTGTCAATGCACAGACTGTCTGCTGGAAAGGCTTCTACAGGAGCCCTTAATAATTAAAGTAGAAAAATTCAGAATCTTGAGTAAATCCTGATTCTTTTATGTAAAATTTTATATGATGTAAATCTACTGAACCCTTTATAGTACAGTATGTGCTGAAACTATAACAATAATTAGGAAATTTGTCAGATGGATCTAATCCAAAAATTACATGTTAGACCTTGTTCAAACTTTACTGAAACTAATTATCTCAAAAGTCTTGTAATTTCTTACTGTTCTAGCATTGCCAGCTCTGCTGTCCCCACACTTGCATTTGATAAGTGCATATTTCACTGTTATGGTACATGGGGACTTCCTTCTACACCCATGCTTCGCCTTATTAGTTCATCTCAGTGATTTGAGGAATGTTTAGCCCATGTCATTCAGTTTCTTGCTTTCCTGGCAAGTATTTAGCGTAGGTCTCACATTAGATAAAATCTGGTTTTCTCCCTTATGGCTTACCCTCTTACCTAAAACTGTATGTGAAATAGATTTTATCTTCCTGTATTTTCTTTACTTGATAATTTTGGTGAAAGTTGAAGGTTATATGGTAGAAGGACATAGTTTGGAGAGAGTAGACTCAGTGGAAATAGTCAAGAAAGGATGCCTTATTGAGTGAAGAGAAACAGATGTGACATTTTGATTAACTAATTAGGTTCCTTTCCTAACCTATTCACACTCCAACGTCATTCTCCTAGTATATAATTGACAAAGGTCCTTTGAGAGCCGGGGTTAAGAGTTGACCAAGTAGCCCTGTGATTGTAAGACCTATATTGATGTATTCATTCATTCGTTTACTCACTAGTATTTAGTAGTGTGCCTGCTGTGAGCCAGTGTTCACGGCATTGGGGATACAAGGGGTAGTAGCTTGCTGCTTGGTCATACTGGAAAGTTTTCTGCTACATTTCCAAAATCCATGTGTCCTCTGAATTAGTGGAAAGAACAGAAAAGGCATTCAGAGGAAAGGACATCTTCATTTGTGGGCTATGGAAAAGCCTGAAGTCAGTGGGCTTAGTGGAATTTGGGAAAGCTGATCAGGAAGGTAGATTAGACTTCTCTAGGAGGCAGAAGTCTCATTCCATTGACCATGTTTCCTCAAGTCTGAAAGCCCTTTAAAATTTCAGTTAAAGTTATATTTAATGTGCAGTTCTCTTCTTTCGTTCTCATTCCCCTTGTCTATACCCAAGCTGTTGTTGAATCAATGGTGTATTTTACAGTTGAAGATGTCTCAGAATTAAGGAGGTGAGCTCTATAGGCTAAGCTTCTCATCACAATAAAAACATGATTGGTGTAGAGTTCAGAGACTTCATACAAAATGCTTCTTCATTTTTCATTTTTTAATCAGCTAAAATCTTCTTTTGTTTATTAATTTACTTATTTTTCCAGTTTTATTTAGGTATCAACAAATAAAAATTATATAAATTTACAGTATACAGTGCCACATTGTATAAAATGATTAAGTCAAGAAATGGTTAAGTCAAGCTAATTAACATATCAATAACCTCATATACTTATTTTCTTTGTGTGTGGTGAGAACACTTAACATCTATTAGGAATTTTCAAGTATACCAAACATTTTTAACTGTGTCACATGTTGTACCATGGATCTCCAGAAATTATTCATCTTGTCTAAGTGAAACTTTGTGCCCTTTAACTAACATCTCCCCTTTTCCTCTCTAGCCCCCTACTCTTGGAAACAACCATTTTATCTCTGTCTCTATAAGTTTGACTTTTTTAGATTTCACATATAGTGAAATCATGCAGAATCTGTGTCTGTATGCCTGGCTCATTTCACTCAGTGTAATGTTTTCCAGGTTCATTAATGCTGAAAATGACAGAATTTCTGTTTAAAGACTGAATAGCATTTCATTATTACATATACCACATTTTCTTTATCTCTTTATCTATTGATGGACACAGGTTCATTTTACATCTTTTCTATTGTGAACAATGCTGTGGTAAACATTGGAGTGGAGATATCTTTTTGACATACTAATTTAATTTCCTTTGGATATATACATAGAAGTGAGATTGCTGGATCATATGGTAGTTGTATTTTTAGTTCTTTGAGAAATCTCCATACTGTTTTCCATAGAGGTATTGTACTAATTTATATTCTCACCAACAGTGCACAAAGGATTCCTTTTCTCCACATCCTCACCAATACTTGTTATCTTTTGTCTTTATGATAAAAGCCATTTTAACTTGGGTAAGATGATATCTCATTGTGGTTTTAATTTGCATTTCCCTAGTGATTACCAATGTTGAGATTTTTACAAAGTACACTTGTTGGTTATTTATATGTCTTCCTTTGAGAATTTTTTATTCACGTATTTTGCACATCTTTACTTGTTTCTTTCCTATTGATTTTAAAACTTTTATATTTTGTTAAATTTTTGTGGGTACACAGTAGGTGTATATGTTTATAGGATACATGGGATACTTTGATACAGGAATGCAATGTGAAATAACCACATTATGGAGATTGCAGTTTCTGTCCACTCAAATATTTATCCTTTGAGTTACAAACACGATTATTATTGACTGTAGTCACCCTATTGTGCTGTTGAATAGTAGGTCTTATTCATTCTATTTTTTTGTACCCATTTCCTATCCCCGTCTTCTCCCAGGTCCCCCCACTACCTTTCCCAGCTTCTAGCAAGCATTCTTATACTCTCTATATCCAAGAGTTCAATTATTTTGATTTTTAGATCCCACAAATAAGTGAGAACATGAAGTGTTTGTCTTTCTGTCCCGGCTTATTTCACTTAATATAATGATCTCTGGTTCCATCCATGTTTTTGCAAATTACTATATCTCATGGGTTTTTATGGCTGAATGTACCACTCCATTGTATATATGTACCACATTTTCTTTATCCATTTATCTTGTTGATATACAATTAGGTTGCTTCCAAATCTTAGTTATTATAAATAGTGCTACAACACACATAGAGTGCAAGTATCTCTTTAATATACTGATTTTCTTTCTTTGGAGTATACACCCAAAGTGAGATTGCTAGAGTTTTTGAGGAACCTCCAAATGGTTCTCGATAGTGGTTGTACTAATTTACATTCCCACCAACAGTGTACAAGGGTTCCCTTTTCTCCTCATCCCCACTAGCAGTTGTTATTGCCTGTCTTTTGGATATAAGCCATTTTAACTGGGATGAGATGATATCTAATTGTAGTTTTGATTTGCATTTCTCTGATTATCAGTGATGCTGTGAACACTTTCATATGTCCGTTTGCTGTTTCTATGTCTTCTTTTGAGAAATGTCTATTCAAATCTTTTGCCCATCTCTTCAACGTATTATTAGATTTTTTTCCTATAGAGTTGTTAGAGTTCCCTATATATTCTGGCCATTAATTCCTTGTCAAGGGGATAGGTTGCAAATATTTATTCCCATTCCTTGGGTTTTCCCTTCACTTTGTTGGTTGTGATTTTGCTGTGCAGAAGCTTTTTAACTTGGGTATGATACCAGTTGTTCATGTTTGCTTTGGTTGCCTGTCCCTATGGGGACTTGCTATTGAGGTTTTGGAGTTCCTTATATATTTTGGATATTAACCCCTTATAAGATATGTGATTTGCAACTGTTTTCTCCTATTTTGCAGGTTGTTCCTTCAGTCTGTTGATTGTTTCCTTTTCTGTGCAGAAGCATTTAAGTTTGATGCAATCTCATTTATTTTTACTTTTGTTTCCTATCCTTCTGTCATATTCAGAGTTTCTTTGTCAAGACCTATGTTATGCACCTTTCCCCCTATGTTTTCTTCTAATAACTTTATAGTTTCATGTTATGTTTAAGTCTTTATTGCATTTTAAGTTGATTTTTGTATCTGTTGTGAGATAAGGGTCCAGTTTCAGTCTTCTGCGTATTCTGTAATTCACACTTAGAAAAATATAGAATATGGTCAATTTCTGTAGGATCAATACTGAGATAGTTTTCTGTCTTGTATGTCTTATAATGTTTATTGTGACAGTTTGGAAATGATAATGATATGGTTTTGATATTTGTCCTCTCCAAATCTCATGTTAGAAAGTGATCTTCAAGATTAGAGGTGCGGCCTAATGGGAGGTGTTTGGGGTTATGGGGATGGCTTTCTCAGGAATGCCTTGGGGCCTCCCTGCAGTAACCATTTCACTTAAGATCTGGTTGTGAAAAAAAGTCTGGAACCTCCCTCTCTTTCTTGCCGTTTCTCACCATGTGACACATAAGCTCCCGTGCCTTCTACCATCAGTAAAAACCTCCTGAGGCTTTTCTGGAAGCAGAAGCTGGCACCATGCCTGTCTATAATCTGCAGAACCATGAGCCAAATAAACCTATATTCTTTATAAATTATTCAGCCTCAGGTATTTCTTTATTGCAATGCAAAATGGACTAGTGCATATAGAAAAGTATAAGTAAGAAAATAATATCATTCAGACTTCCTCAATTTGTTGTCAAGGGTTGTTTTTATTTTAGTCAATGAGTCTTTTTCTCTTCTCTCCCCCCCTTTTATCTTTCTCTTTTTCCATTATTCCTTCCCTCTTTTTTCTCTTTCCTATTTTATCTCAAAATCTTTCACTGTATTAACGTCTATATAGCTATAGATCTGTTTAAATTTATAGTTTTACTGCATTTACCATTTTATGTTTTACTATACATTTAATGTCATGTGGGAAATATTTTTCCATAATTTCAAGTATTTTCAAAAACATGTTTAGTTGAATTATATGATATATTACAATTTGATCTCTGTTATTGGATGTTCACACTGGTGACCGATTTTTTATATTGGTGGTTATAAATCTATAAATCATGTATGAGTATAAAGTTTTGTATGCAGCTCTGATCATTTATTGAAGACAAAAATCTTAGAACTTGTATTGCTTGGACAAAGGGGAATACGTATTTTCAAGGTGTTTGATACATATTAGGAAAATATCCTCCTGAATGACTACGTAATTTAAAATTCCCACCAGTTTTGAATAGGAATGGTCTGTGGCTCTTTTTTTTTTTTTTAGATATATATATATATATATATATATATATATATATATATATATATATATTTTTTTTTTAATTTAATTTATGTGGTAAATGTGCAGATCTAGCAGTATTGTTAAATAAT